>WURT03009743.1:0-16473 GCA_009936505.3 Holothuria glaberrima
TATATGTATATACGTTAAATCTAAATGCAAGTGACTAAATTAAAGTTGATGAAACTAAAACCACACCATTTTTGGCGCGCTTGACGCGCCTAAGCTCTTTGTTTTCGCAATCTTTCCGGCAACCTGTCGGCTTTTTTGGGGCTTCCGGTTCCTGCCCTTCTCCGTATGGGAAGCTTGTCCTACCCTGGTCGGGCAAATTCTGACGCTACCCTGGATGTTTCAATGGAAAAAGTAGCCACAAGCATGAAGCATGTGACCCAATACGTTCATAAGAAAATATATTTTAAGAAAGGTTAAATTTGCCTGCAGCATGCAGCCCTTTTTTGGATGTCCAGAAGGATCCATATGCAGATTTAGTGTTTTGCCAAAGCGCACTCACTTTGCGAGGATGCTGCACCCGAACCTGTGAGCACGACACCTACGACAGAAAGGGATGGGTCCTCTCCAAGAAAAGAAAACTATTAATTTGACTCAATTAGATGCGATTTCCCTGTTGGCATCTGGGAATTGGGTAAGTACATATGGAAACAGTTTTTTCTGACTAAATCGCGCATTATTATGCAGTGTTGACCACCCTGCAATTGCTAAATAGACCGAGTAGGTGAGTAATGATAAGGTAGATATGAAGCCACTTTCCTCAAAAGACAAAAAGCGATATTAAATACAGTTTGGTGCAATTTTCGAGCTTCAAACAGTAAAGATAAATACACAGATTTTATCAGTTTGAGGGGTAACTTAGTGGATTATGTCTCAAAGAAAAATGAAGCGTGGAGCCCAGATGGTCTAGGGTGTACACTGAGGCATTTCCCACAATTATCATCAATTAAATAGCTCTTTCCACCATTTTCGAATTTGACTTCATGAAATTAGCTATATTGCAAGCTGTTTAAACATATGCCTTCTATTTTGAGGGGACAACAATTCAGGCCTTGAAGGACAGTTGTTTTACGACGCTTAGCGGTCACAAATGTCCGAGACGCCTAAATGGCATGTAAATTACAACTTCAAGTCGGATGGCTATTCAAGTCACTGGCTTACGCAAGGGGGCATTGGGCCATGGTCCCCCTCACGGATGCCATTTTTTTTAGATCCTAAAAATACGTAATTTTTTAACACAAATTTTACTTCAAAAGGTAGCATATGGGGCACCAGATTGCATGTAAGGACGCCAATTTTTTCCAAAATTTTCAAAGGGGAGTGGTTGTCTCCCCATGGGCCCCTCACTGATGCCAAATTTGTTTAGTTCCTAAAAATACGCAAATTTTGAAACACAAATTTTACTTCAAAAGGTAGCATATGTGGCACCAGTTGCACCTAAGGACACCTAATTTTTCAAAAATTTTCAAAGGGCAGGGGGACACCCTCTCCCCTTAGACCCCTCCCCCAGGCCGGCGATCACTGATGCCCTTTTTCTTTTAGTTCCTAAAAATACGCAAATCTTGTAACACAAATCTTACTTCAAATAGGTAGCACATGTGGCACCAGATTGCATGTAAGGACACCAAATTTTTCAAAAGTTTTCAAAGAGGAGGTGTGTCCCACCATAGACCCCCTCACTGAGGCCAATTTTATTTTAAAAATACGTCAATTTTCTAACACAATTTTACTTCAAAAGGTAGCACATGTGGCACCAGATTGCATCTAAAGACACCTAATTTTTCAAAATTTTTCAAAGGGGAGGGGGACACCCCTCCTCCAGGCCGGCGATCACACACCATACTGTATGGCCCCTTGAGCGAAATCCTGCGTACGCCACTGATTCAACTCAACAATTTAGGTCAAATTTGGTTCCTTTTGAAAGGCTATAGTTCAGATGGGAAGACCGTAGATTGCTCTTGGATGAAAAACCCACCTTACTTGACCCGGCTGGGAATTGAATACCGAACCTCCCTGTTGCTAAGCTTCATCGAGTCAAATGGCACAGACTTTATACACTCGGCCACAGCACCCCTCCACTTTCAAATGTCCCCCGTTCCCACCCGTGAACGTTCATGCGTATTTTACTCATTTTTCCTATTGCATCTCTTATTTGGTGTGTATGGGCCCCGTTTGCATGTTAGATAACGTGATACTTTTATTTGCAAAAACGTCTTAAAGGAAAAATGCACTCCTCAATTAGAATTAGTGTACCAGGTCATCATAGCTCAGGAATGGCTCCTGTCAATTATGTAACAACAGTTCAGGCCCGTAGCCTACGGGGACAGGGGGGAAACTTCCCCCTGAGATTTCCAAATCGTAAATGAAAGTTGGCCTACTGAAACACTGGAAATTTCACTATCCAAATTTATCATTTCAAGGCCCCAAAACCTGGGAAATCGCATGTAAGGGTTGCTTTTCCCAAAATTTTCCCGGGAGGTCCCCAGACCCCCGCTGTGGACAAGTTATTATACGGTTTTCTCTTCCTGACGAATGAATCTTCCTGCTATTACAAGATATACCGCTTGAATGCACCAACATATACGCTGGCTAAAGATAAAATAGCCGAACTCAATGAGCTGTCGAAGAATCTATTAATTTAAAGGGAATAAGTAGTCACCGTAAACTTATTTTGAAACAACAGCTAGGCCCTATATCTCACCTTAGCCTCTTATTTCACCGCAAGTATCTTTCATGATACCGGTATGTTGTAACATAAATATTGCATATTGAACGTGAACCAAGAAGTTACTCTGTACGTGAATCTCACAGCTCAGTGAAAACATATTATAACATAATTTCAAAGCCATCATATGAAATAGGATATCCTGGTACATTAACTCAAATTGGAGTGACTGTATTTCCTTTTAAATGAAATCTAACTTTTCTTGTTGAAATCTTAAGTTGTTTCTATACAGCATGAAATGTAAAACTAAAAAATTTTAGGTGTAACTTTAAGGTCTAAAATGTGTCATCCCTCACCCCTTCCATCCGGGAAACATTCGAAATTTTCTTTCAAAGTCTACGCTACGGCTACGCGGCAACTGATGGTGGCTCCCCAAGTGACGTACTAATAGCGCTAGGGGGAAGCTCTCACCGGGTACCAGCCTTGTGGTGCCATGCCATAACTGATTTGAAATTCGGTAAATATTTAAAATTTCAGATCATGCTTCAGGCCACAGCTTTACCAAAGATAACTCCTTTTTGGATCTAGAACAACTTACAACAAGAGAAATATCTCAAAGAGTAGAGTTGTCGTACCTCCCCTAAAGCAACATCCCCTTCAATTACACTCTGCCAAAATAGAAAAAGTCGCTAAATAATGAGGATTTCTTATTAATTCAACGCTTTACGGAGCTTCACCACAGATAGCACTTTTTTGCATCTAAGCCACCTCACAACGACAAAATTTTCTCAGAGTATAGAGTGTCATCCCCTTCTCATATACAAAACATCTTGACTTACGCCCAGGCAAAAACTATAGGAAGAATATCGCTAAATAATGAAAATATTTTGTAACGGTGTAATCAGTTCAAAGCTTTTCCAACGATAGCACAATTTTGCACATTATCCGGACCTTACATGTACTCTCCCCTCAGCACCCGCCCCAAGGATGGCACTCATGCACAGGTGTAAAAAGGAAAGGTGCTCCGTCTAGATAGTGTCATGAACTGCCCACTAAAGATTTCGCCCAGGCTATGACCATGCAGCTTGTTATTTCTTAAATGAAGGCGTAAAAACTCCTTGGTTTACCTTCAAACTCAATGTCTATATACAGACACATTCTGAAAGATACTTTTTAGCAAAATAAGAGTTTTTTTTAAGCCTAAGCAGAGTTTTGAAAATAAACGTGGGGCGACTGTTTTCTCCCTTTAAAAATGAATTCTTTCTCCCTTTAAAATGGATTTTTTTCGCCGCACTCCTCGCTCATCCATCCTGAGTAGTGGGTTTCCATTATTACTTTTTGTGGGACAGCTTGGATGAATATTGTTTCCAACCCACAGGAAATCCTCACCATCATCCATCCTCCCATCCACCGTTAAGCTCAATGCATCATCAATCCCGGTTAGCCATTAATAGAATTAAGGTTGTCAAATTTTTTATTCCTTGCCGAAGGCTCAAGGCATCTATGCGATGGTGATGTCGTGTGTGTATGTGCGTGTATATGTGTGTGTAAGTGACACTTTGCTTGTAAAAACGATATCTCAAGAAGGGTAACCCAGAGAGATCTCACACTTGGCATGTAGATCGCCCATATTGAGTAGATGATCCCTATTATTTTTGGTGGAGGTCAAAGGTCATTTGAGGTCCCCAGAGTCAAAAGGTCAAAACCTTGTCAACACGATATCTCAAGAAGGTTAAGTGAGAGGGATCTTACACTTAGCATGTGGATTGCCCATATTTAGTAGATGATTCTTGTTTTTGGTGTAGGTCAAAGGTCCTTTGGGGTCACCAGAGGTCAAATAGTAAAATCCTTGGAAATTGCTTGTAAACACGATATATCCAGAAGGATAAATGTGAGCGATCTCATACTTTGCATGTGGATTGCCCATATTGAGTAGATGATCCCTATTGGTTTTGGTGGAGGTCAAAGGTCATTTAGGGTCACACGGTCAAAACCTTGTATACACTATATCTCAAGAAGGGCAAGTGTGAGTTAGTTAGATGAGAATTTACGGCTCAGTTTGTAACCAAGTGTGAGGGATCTGATACGTAGCGTGTGGATTGCCCATAGTGAGCAAATGATAGGTACTGTTTTTTTTTGGAGGTCAAAGGTCACATGGGGTCACCAGAGGTCAAATGGTCAAAACATTGTAAACACGATATATCCAGAAGGGTAAATGTAAGGGATCTCGTACTTGGCATGTGTATTACCCATATTGAGTAGCTCACCCCTGCTGTTTTGGTGGAGGTCAAAGGTCATTTGAGGTCACTAGAGGTCAAATGGTCAAAATCTTGTAAACGCTACATCTCAAAAAGGGTAAGGATGAGGGATCTCATACTTAGCATGTGGATTGCCCATATTGATTAGATAATCCCTAATGTTTTTGGTTTAGGTCAAAGGTCATTTGAGGTCACCAGAAATCAAACGGTTCAAATCTTGTAAATACTTTATCACAAGAAGGGTAAGTGTGAGGGATTTCATACTTAGTATGTGGAATTGCCCATATTGAGTAGATACTTCCTATTGTTTTTCGTGGAGTTCAAAGGTCATTTAGGGTCACCAGAAGTCAAAAGGTTAAAATCCTGTAAACAGAATATCTCCAGAAGGATAGCTATGAGCGATCTCATACTAAGCATGTGGATTGCCCATACTGAGTACATGATCCCTATTGTTTTTGGTGGAGGTCAAAGGTCATTTGGGGTCACAAATTGTCAAAACCTTGTAAACATGATAGGATCCAAGGGGGATAACTGTGAGGGATCTCATACTTGGCCTGTGCTGTTCATATTTAGCATGTACATGGCCACATAGGGTAGATGAACCTTATTATTTTAAGTGGAGGTGATTGGTCTTTTTGGGTCACAAGATTTTAAAATGTCTTTCCCTTATAAGCATGATATCTCAAGTAAGATAATTGTGAGGGATTCATGCTTGACTTGTTTGTGATCCATGTTTGTTGCAATATATCGCAAGGAATCACTAAGCCTTTTGGCTTTCTGGTTGACTTTTGTTTAGTGCCCATCCAATGTCATTTGAAGAAGATTAAATGCATCAGTCTAATTGCCCACAATTTCGAAGATACCCCAGAGGTGGGCTTAGCCCATAGACCCCAACCAGGCGTCGCCTTTGCATACCACTATGGGCCCCTTTGACGAAGTTTCATCAGCGGAAACCAAGTCCCCCCCCCCTTCCTTGACGAAATCCTAACAGTGCACTTGATTTAGACCTTGCTGCTGTGATACTTCATGGCTAGTTAGGCTCCTCATCAAGCGTGGATGAAAAGACATTTCTGGTGGCCGGGGCTTATTGGGGTCGGACAAACGTAACTTACTCAAACGTCCCAATGTATTGTAGTGAAAACAATGTTTAGGACGTGTTGCTGCATGAAATGCAGTTCAGTGATTGTTTTCACTCTAGCGGTGTAAGACTCAATGGTTGGTGACCTAAGATCACGGGTTTCCTCCCCTAGATTAGCTAAGCAACACCCACTTAGCTGTATGCTACCACCGGAATTATGAGCATCCACAAACTGACATTTTTGCCACCCCCCTTTCTTTCCCTCGTCAATGCAGAAAGCGTCACTTTCTGGGAATTGCAAGTTGGGTCTTAGCCATATTAAACCAATGGTTCATAACGGGGGGGGGGAGAGGTATTTACCCCCCTGGTGGGTAATTTTCGTATCTCAGGGGGTAATTATTGATCGCCGATCCATCCAGTATCTTTTTTTAATTATTCTAGTTCTGTATGATGTTACTCCCGTGTCCGACGATCTGCCACTGTGGTGAATGTACATACTGAACTGTAGAACGATAACAAGACCAGACCCATTTTGGTGGCTGATTGGAAAGGGGGAATGGGGCGAGAAAGGTTAAGAATCACTGTATTAAAGTGAAAAGTATACTTACACTTTGTCGACTTCAAAACAACACTTCAGTTACTTTAAAGGCAGACACATTGGGAATTTTGGTTGCCCTTACCAAAAATGTACCTGGGGTGATGAGCCAAGTATACTTTTGGTTAGGGCAACCAAAATTCTCCATTGGTGACTGCTCTTTGACTGACATCACAGTCAGAAAATTCAGAAGATGCATATACGTTCATATTTTACGACCTGCGTGAAGAGTATTCTGATTACACATTAGAGCCTGGTATGGTCACCAAGATATTGACATTGAACAGTAAACTAGGTTTGTCCCTGAACAAGGACAAGCATAAAGAAAGTTTTGGGATGGGCTAGGAGTAACTTATTTGGGAGAACTGGAACTCAGATTTGAAGACGAAATTTCCCCTTTAAACTTTCAGATTCTGATTTCAGTAAAAGAAACTCTTTTGGTCACTATGGTTTGGGAAAGGACGCTCTGGCAGGGGGTGTGGACAATTTCCCCTGTATCCCCATAAATGAACCCCACATGAGACCTACACATAGACCAAACAGTGCAGCCTAAAACGGTGGCCGATTCAGCAGCACCGCAGCCCAGGAAAAACGGCCCCTTGAAAAATATTAATAAAAAATATACCGTACCCACCCGTTGAAGTAGTCTTTTGAAAGGCAAAATGGCTAATACTGATGACAAAAGACTGGCCAGTAACTTAAAAAGGTCGCGTGAATCAGGGGGTAGCCAAGGGGGACAGGGGTAGCACCCCTAGAATTTTCACCCCGCCCCCTAGTAACTTTAATGCTACTACTGTCTTAATACATTTTAGCATTTTTGCTCTTTTAAAAGTGATTTACCCCCTGGAAGCTATCTCACTCTGCATCATTGACTTGTCTGGCTATGGGCTTGCTATGAACTTTCCAATGTTTATTGTTAACCACACGGATCTGTTTATACTTCATTCTGTAATCAGTCGAAAGGCCCATTACAAGTAAAAGTTACGTCTGTACCACTTATTTTATATCAATTTATGTCGAAGTTTCATATACTGCCATATTGCATAACATGGGCGGTGATGTGTTCTCAATATTGGGGGGCGAAGACATGGCCCCATTTTCAAATAAAAAATCAAAGTCAGAGTCAATAGGCGATTTCTCAAATATTGGGGCACATGTTGCCCCGTCCCCGCCCGTTGCATAAGCATGTGTTGACTGCTACAAATTCAGTCACAAACACTGAAGGCTGAAATGACCCATTTCAGAAGCCGTGTTAGTTATGTTGGCAATGAAACTCCCTGCTTACTAAGAATAATCATCCCTGAATCACTCGGATTCACCCGAGCAGGGCAAACTTGTGTAAGCAATGAAAGCAGTAGAGCTTATAGGTGAACGCAGCCATCTTTTCACATTAAACTTTCTGTTGTGCTTTGTAACAGATGTCCAAGATTCTTATTTAATATATAACAACCTGCAACAAGCTTCAATATCGTCACAGGGCCTTCTTCAAATACAGATTAATAAAAAGAAGTACACAATGTCTGTTTATATTGCACTATATTCTCCAATCTACACGTCAATACACCATGGAAGATCAGACCACATTTAATTATGGCTGTAAACATTTTGTAAGCTAATAGCTTTCACCACCATACCGCACATCAAAGAAAATGGCAATTTTTCCTCCCACGTTTTCACCCATAGGGCGTGCCTTCAAACTTTTCCAGGCATACAAAAGAAGGTATAAAACCTAACTCTTACTTTGTTCTATATAAAAAAAAAATCGTTAAAAAGTGTTAACATGATCAAATTTCATGCTTTCTTTCCCTGCAATTAGTTTTGATAAAACTTTCTGAAGTGGTCAGATTCTGAACATTTATAAAATGTGAAAGACTGAGAGCTCCTTAATACTGTCCTGAGAGAAAGGCAGAACAATACTGACCAACCAGTTCACTGTCAAATGGCCATGGGCTGAAAGCAGTGGTGTAGCCAATGTGGGGGAGGTAATCCTCTAATCCTTGAAGTGGGCAAAAAAATTTGACTAAGTTCCCAAACACTAAGGAGGCTGCCTACATCATAACAAGTCTAGCTCAGATGTCAAGCTAGCAAGGTGAAATGATCCAATTGTGGGAAAGGGGGAGGGGGGAGGGACTGTTGAAGAAGTAACTGCATTCTGCCTTCCAAGAAAGGCTTTCTCTAGAAGAGAAGAGGTTAAGTTACCTCAAAATTGTGAGAAATTTTACTATACCATACTATACCATTCAGCTACATTATTTAATAATTGCTAAATACACCTGTATACAAGTGCATGGCAACACATGACCAGTTATAGCAATTCACCACTTCCTAGTAAGGCTGTCTATTTTTATAAAACTTTCTAAATTACTTTCACTTTTCCTGGGTTGCCCCAACAACAAAGCAATTAATATCTGGTTACTTTCTTTTCCTTGGATTTATGGGTGTCAGCTGACCAGCAGCAGCCCCTTCACATTCCAAAAGATTCTGCTACTCACTGCTTTCTATGTGATGCAGGCATGGTGAACTGGCTAGTATGTACAACGTAATGTCTTCTGTCAAAGAGCGGATAGACTGCTACCATTCTGTCAGCTGTGGTACTAACCCAAGACAAATTCTAGCCAATAAAAGTCAGTTTTACACTAGGTGTAATATTAATACTAGGTATTACTGCCATCTCAAGTACCAAAGAAAAAGGTTTTGAGAAAATCAACTATGAAAGACGTGCAAGTGACATCCTAGACGCATTTTTTTCTGCAGGACAAATAGGCAATTTTCAGTCAATCACAACCTATTAAATTCTTGGATATCAATCATGTGACACTCTTTTGAAAGCGATGCTCTGGACAATTTTTCTGCCACATTTTGTACTTGGTATTATGACACGACATACTTAATTGCCCTTCCTGTATGACCCTAGCTTAACCCTAGCTTATCTGTTTCTTCAAACCTACCATTATTTTGAGACAAAATTTTGATTTCTTGGAGAAACATTTTTTATCTGTTCTGCCCAAAAAAACAAAAAAGAATGTATCTACAGCATACTGGATAGATATCCATCTACATTGTATGACAAAATTGATGTCATACAAAAATAACAATCATCAACATGCAAAACTGAAAACAGCTAATCAAGGTACTGTATCAGTACTTAGTACTCGGTCCTCCGTACTCGGTACTTAGTACTCAGTCCTCGGTACTCCGTACTTGGTACTAAGTACTCGGTACTAAAAAAAATACATGCTGCATGCAAAGCAGACAGATATCATCCCATGTGGAGATATTTTACGAATTATTAACGTGAAATGATGTAACCACACATCCTCTGTACTAATAAAGATTTACCCTGCTGATAGGAAGGAAGAAAGAAAGAAGACAAAAGCTGTACAGAACAATATGATCGATGCACTAACTGGAATGGTGGGAAGATTTTACATGAGTGCTTCCTTGCAATCCTTGACGAAAGATGCATTTCAAAGTTTGTTGGCTTAGATGGGTACAACCCAGTAAATTTACAAAAGATGAGGAAAATATTGAAAGAGAATCAGAAACGACACAATATGTGCATCATTTTTTAGCAAACTAAGGCTACGGCCCATCCCTGGGTTAGAACAGATTGTTTTGCTGAAATGTGCATCATATAATCTCTATTTGCGTCACACCATGAAACTTATCAGTTGCAAAACAGGGTTAACATTGCATTCATCAGGCAATTTCTTTATATAAGAAGACGACACAGTAACGTATAATGTATTACTTCACCGTAGGTAAAAGATTTCTATCCTTAATTATAATTTATACAAAATATCAAACAAATCCTGTCCTATTTACAAGATGTAACTGAAGTTACCCCTAGTGGAAGTAATGAAACCATCCAATTAAATGGTTAGGGCATCACCATCCTAAAGCCTTCTTAACAGAATGTCTACTAGATCAAAGGTACCTTAATACTATCCCTAATCCTAATCTTGCCCCTAATCCTGTTCCTAATGCTAGGACTAAGCCTAACCCTTGTACTAAGCCTGAAAGAGTTAAAGTCAAGCAGACCTTGGATCTAACAGACCTTTGGTCTAGTTGGGTTCCACCCCTTACCAGGAACATGACAAAATTTATGCATCTTTGAAATCGTGTACCCACTATATGATGGAACCTGACAGGTAGGATTCAACACAATCAACAATAAGTTTTTCCTTGGCCATCCCATGGACCCTATTGCTATGGCTGTAATTTGAATTGAGTGGATATAAAGAGAGGTTCTTGCAGATAGAGCAAAACAGTTTTCAAGAAAAGTCCCAACTGTCATAGTAAAATATCATAATAGGCTGTATGATCTTTTAATATAATTTTTATAATCATGCATACTGAAAGAACTTGTAAAAATACTACACCCCTATGATTGTCAAAATATATCAAAATTTAAAAGTGTTAACAAGACTGAACATATACAATCACTTTTTTTCCTCTTGGAATGTAAAACAAGAAAACCTTCTTTGTTTCTCTCATTGCATATCAATAGTGGATAGTCCAGTAAACATATTTTCATTCATGAGCATCACATGCAAATTCTCTGCACTGTAATATTTTACACAAATTTACTGGAAGAATTTAGTACCTGCCAAAACTGACATATTTGATTATTAGGCACATACTTTCAAAAATATTGGTCAATGAAAAATTGACTTGTAACCAGTTCATTTCAGTTCTTTTGATACAAAAAGTTCTTTTGATACGAAAAATCAAGGAAACACACTTTTACTACTGTTGTATTTTGGAAACTAGAAAGACTATAGTCACCAAATGCAAATGTTTAGGTGCAGAACTCCTTGAAGCTGGACAGGTACTTTCAGGAAACAAAAAGTGCTGTAGAATTTTTGATCAAATTTATCTTCCAAAGAAAACCAATATTGTCACTTCATTCATACATACAATGTATGATCATGAAACTATCCAATACTAGTACAACAAAAGTAAAGAATTGTCTGTGGTAAGGATGTATACTCATGTAACATTCCTTTGTAAAACTATAGAATCGAAAGTACTCCACCCAACAAAGTTTTCAGCTTAACATTTATAACACAATTTTATTGCCTTAAATTTTTACTTTAAAGAGCATATTGCATTTCTGGTACATGGAATGTCATACTGCACCTTTAAAACCATGTTTTACGTGTACAGAATGATAAGCAATTCATGATACAGTAGCTAGTGTTAACTTCATTTTCAAGGAATGAAGTTCTCACAGACTGCAATTTACTACTTCTCTGCCTTGAAGTTTATAAATATTTTCCTCACCCAAACTTTTCTAATGGTGCAAAATTTGTTATGCATAATTATATTTAGGGAAAAAAAGCAGACATTTTAAGGTAAAGACAAAACGATTTAATTATGAGAAAATACATTTTCTGTCTGTATTATGTTAGTGCAAAGTCAAGACAATATGCTCCAATAAATTTTATGCATTGAGATAAGGATCAGTACTGAACGAAAACTGATCATATGTCAAAGTACCCCTAACTGTCTTTGGCACAAAAAAAACCACTTCTGCATGACTTTACAAAAATGACCTCATGTGGCCCCTTAAAGTGGAAACACTGAGCTGGAATGAGATACAGTAAGCAAACCAACCAATCAGACTCATCACACATCACAACTGTGCAATTTACATGGTAAAACAATGTGATGGCATCATATAAACAACAAGCAAATATATGTGTTTTTAATCTAAATCTGACACGAGCTGATAAAACCTTTCATAAATCTATGTACCACTCATGAACACTCAGTGCATATTAAGTGTAGTTTCATAATTCCCCTTCAAAGCTAATACTTTCCTCACAATATACTTGGTACAAAGCTCATAAAATTTATTTGTTTTGATATGTTTCCCTTAGAATCATCAAATCAGAAAGTCCCAGGTTTCAAAGACATTATGCAATATTAATAAACTATAAATTTTTAATTCAATTTCAACCATTTTTTTTCACGACAAAAGTTAGTCGCATTTACTAAACATTTGCAAAATTTATATCCCCTCCCTTTTCAAAAAGATTGCACCCTAGTATACACCCTAGTATAAACTTGGAAGTTACAATATTAAAAACTTTATACAAAAGTTCACACTATTAAAACATACATATCATAATACTATACCAGTAAAAAAAAAAAAAAACTATGACAAAACTTGAAAAGAAACCTTTGTGGAGGTTTAAGAATCATCATCAAAGTTAAACTTAAGTTTACTTTTGAATATCTGGCAAAACTGACCTGTTTGGTCTTTGTTGATGGCGTCTAGGTGGATAGAAGTCGCTGTTGTCTTTGGGATATCTCCCTGGCTCATGGTACCAGGTAGCCTGGTGTACTCCCTTTGGCTTCACTGGCCTTGGGCAAGGGGGTTCCCCTAAAAGATCTTTTACTTCACTATGTGGGCCCTGAACGGTGATTGTATTGCTGGGGTGCAACTCAAAAGCCTGGGGGATGTCACATGAGGAATGATGGGAGGCATAAGACACCTGGCTCATTGTGAGGTGAGGCCTTGGCTCATACAGACTCTTGTTCAAAGAGGGACTTGCTGTCCGAGGTCTTTGGCGTTTATTCTGATGACCTACAGTTGCTGTGTCTTGTGTCATGGATATGTTCCTGCTGACCCCTGGTGAAACTCTTCTCTTTGTTGAAGGGGAATGGACATGTGATTTACTTTGATCCTCCTCTCTGCCTCTACTGCATAAATTTCTGACCAGGGAAGGTGATGAGCTTCTGGCTCGTAGACGAGGCTTGTCCAGAAATTTGTTCCGCACTCTCTCTCTGCCAGCAACATCTGAAGTTTTATGTCTCATCCTACCTGGTCCCAAAATGGGAGAATGACTCCCTTGTGCCTGGGGACCATATTTTTGCCAGTACTGCTGTTTAACCCTAGATTCTTCAACTTTTCGATCAAGAATTTCTAAGTCTTTTTCATGCCAAGTCATGTCACTGTACATCAGAGCGGATTCTCGCCTTTCTGCTCCCCGAGCCTTTCCACGGTCATAACGACCTTTATTTAGTTCCTGCTCCAGTTGTTTTAAGCAGTTTCTCACAGCATAGGTCAGCTTGTGGAATGAACCCAGGGATGAGACCCTTATATCTAATGCCTTTCTCAGAAGTTTTAGAGCTTCTTTCTTACATGATAAGCTTGTATCTCTTTTAAGCAGTTTTCCTATAAGAAAAAAAAAATTGAGAAAAGCTTTTGAGTACGAAACAGTGCATGTCTAAATTAAAATTTACCACCTATAAAATTTTGTGTCAGGTGAGGGTGAAAAAAATTGGTAAAATGATGTTACTCCTCAGAAAAAAACAACACATTATACGGATTTTGAGTAAAGAAGAGGTAGGGTTTCCTCAGAATTAAATCTGACAATATGAACTTCTTTTCTCTAACTTATAAATCTGACTGCACCCTTTATATGTGTAGATGAAGTCAATGAAATATATGTTATATACATCCTAAGTTCTCAAGTTGCAACTGGTTGGCCATTTGTGGCATACGACATACACTGAAATGTCCTGCAGAAAATTGCAGAACACAAAATAAAAATAAGAAAACAACATTTCTGAGTTGTGAATTCTACAATTTAATAGTACATAGTACATGAAGAACCACAAGTTAAAGTGACTGTAGACTTGACAGCCCTGATTTCAGTAAGTATATCACCTAATTGTTTCCTTTGCTATGCTCAGTTACATTAAATTGACAGAAATTTGCAAAAATGACAACACCACTTTTCTTAGGAGACATATTTTATGAGATGAAGAAAAAGAGGATAGTTTACCAAGATGAAACAATGTTGTAGCGACAAGGAGGTGATCATCACCATACACCATCTTTCTAATCCTTAAGGCTCTCTGATAAAGTGCTTCTGCAACTATTCTATCATAGCTGTTACAAGAAAAAGAAGACGTCATATATCTAATTAAAGTCTCCATGTTTACTAACAAATGACATCACGGCTTGTTTGTAAAAGATTTGATATAAAAGTACATTTCTACCGTCATCTCAATGAAAAAGTAGATTTTAATTTGTCAACTTCATTCATGCATACTGCCAGAGTTAACAAGCACATAGTCTTACATGCAAGCAAGTATCCTTGTGCATGCACTACACCAGTGATTCTCATACTTTTTTAGGGTAAGGGCCATATGTGTAGACAGCTCTGAGCTCAGCTGCAGGTGAGTTCCAAGACTTAAAAGGGAGAACTCTCATTCTTTGAGTTAGTTAGATGAGGTTTTACAGCCCAGTTTCTAACCAATTGGTTTAAGTCGAGCCGGCCACGGCCTTTTTTCCAGTTGTGGCTAACTGGCTTGTTTTCCCTACTCCATTGCTTATGCTGAGCACCAGGCACAATGGCAGTAGGTTCCATTTTTAAAGTCTTCGGTATGACCCGGCTAGGATTCGAACCCTAGACCTCATTCTTTGAGGACAAAATTCATACTTGAGAGCCTTGAAGCTGTTGACCTATCTATGGCAAGCAGCAGTGGATCTAGGAATGTTTTACAGGAGGTGGAGTCCTTAAAAGAACAATCTGCACCGTCTTTTACAGTGAGTTATGAGACCAATTCGACAACAGTCCTACCATGGTTGGGGTTGAGGTCAGAAAATTTGGCTTTCCAAAATCCCTAGACTACAGGAAATCACACCCAAAGAAACACAATTGTCGACTCTAGAGCTACAATTCTGCATGCATCATGTGTGAAATCAAGCGTGGGTTGGCAGAACAAGAGAAAAATTTGCATCCCAAATGAATAGGACATGACACTAATTTTGACACATGAAAAGTGTAGTAACTAATGAGAAAGTGCACAGCAACTGTCTTCCATATTCTCAACTTGAGGCGTGCTCCTCTCCCTCTGAAAGGGGCCCCTGTATTATAATGGGCCATTGGAAGAGGTAGGCTTCCAAATGGCAGTCTAGGCTTGCATCAATCTACAGTAGTATCATTTGAAGAAAGCATACTGGAAGGAATCAAGTAGTGACTTCAAAATTCTATGAATTTAAAATACATGTCAGTATCAGTTAAATAATTGCTCTTTCCCTAACTTTGCTACGATTTGCCTTGACAAAGATGATTTTCTTTGAAACGTAAAATTTAATTCAGGGGCCAAACCCACAGGGCTCCGGGGGTGTGTTTGAGAATCTCTGTTCTATACCAACCAGTGTCTACAATGTTATAACCATGAAAGGTCTCATACAAGAGATTAAGTATTAGAGTTGCAAAATGCTTAACATAGGTAAAGAGATTACTTGGCTGCTAGTGGGTAAGCCTACCATGAAAGACCAACAAGTTCTCCATACTTTTTTTAAGTACTTATTCAGTAAAGCTGCTTCCAGTAATACAAAGGGTTTTATTCTGGTATTCCTAATTCAGGTCTCATCTGGTTCAGCACAGCTGTTAAGAAGAGGTGCAAAGCAAGGGTCCCGCACTCTCACAGACTGCAAGGAAGCGGCTACAGACTGGAAATACACTCTCATTTATCAGATGGGGAGATTAAATGGTCCTGGGAGCAGGACTGTGAGTAATATGTCTCATTACCCAACTCCATTCTTAATAGTGGGCAAGAATTTTCGTCATGTTCATCCAACCTGATCTACATGACAGACTTAACAAAATAGGCTAAACTATCAAACAAACTCTTCAGAAATCTTGAGTAAAAACATTAACAATGCCTCATTGGAATGTGGTTAAAGCTTTTGAAATAACAAATACAAGAGTTATCAACAACCCCCTTAGTTTTTCAAAGTTACAATTCAGCATACATACAAAATATCAGGTTTTATAAAAGATTTTTGACAAAATTCCCTACCTACTGTAAATGACTTCGAATTTTTTGACTTTCAAGAGCATAAATCACCATGCACATCTACCTTGACAACAAATCTCAAGAGCTTATCAAATTTGTTAAAGGGGCATATTGAGTTGGTTCACAAAATTCATGATCTTTTCCACAACTGTTGAGATTTACTCACATCTTGATG
>WURT03009765.1:2345-16473 GCA_009936505.3 Holothuria glaberrima
CAATCATTATACTTTTAGAAAATATCATGCATTTCAGGAATTACTAATAAAAAATATTGCATCATTTAAAAGAAAAATAAGTTTAAGGCCCCAGAATTATCCTTAAGGTACAAAAGGGTGAAATTTATTTCTGTGAGAATTTGTTGCAAATAATGTTACCATAAATAAATTCCTTCTGAATTGCCTTTCATTCTGTGTTCATGAATAACCATTTTAAAATTGTGATAATTTTTTGCAAACAAATGCACTAACCCCTTTTAAAGTTATGGTAACATGCATTAAATAGAGCTCTTTTTGTTCAGTGGTTAAAAAATAAAATCCCCTAATGACAGATTTATTGGAATTACTTCAATATCTGTTACAGTTCTTAAGATATACCTCCTCAAAGTTTAACCGTTTCTGATACCTATGCAAAGGTAGTGATGTGGAGTGTTGCAATGTGTTAGTATTTTTTGTTAATCCTTCATAAACTCTTATTATATGGGCCAGCTAGGTTACTTTTTGATTAGTGATATTAATATTTTTCAAGTAGACAACTTTTGCTGAGCAAATAAACCCATTAGGACATATCAATGTTACAACTGCCCTTGAATTGAAAGTTGAAAAACAAAGAAAAACATGGAAAACATTTCATGTTTGTAGAATACAAATTCGTGTGTAAAATGGTCAATGTTTGATGGATTTTGATGGAAATTGTGGCTATTTTGTGGGCCTTTTATGCTTTGAACATGAAATAAACCAATTATGTCATGTGAGTGTCACCAGTCCACTAAAATTATCATCCAAGTCATACCAATGTAACTTAGAAGAGAAAATGCTGTATGTAGTTTGTACGCAAAAAAAGTTGCACACAACATGTGAATTCTCAATTTTAGCCCCATGAAATGCTGGAGTTTCTCTCAGTTGAAACTTTTGAAAAATACTTGAAGTAGATCGTTCATTGATACTGCTACATGTGATTACAATCCTCATCGTACCTTGTGTTGTTGTTTTTTTTTTTTACAGTGAAGGCACTAGACGAGACAATGCAAGAAAAAATGTTGGTGTTTACAAATATGCTTTTCACAGAATGCAACTTAAAGCTTTTCCAAAGTTGTACAGACCTCCTGAAGGTACATATGGTAAAACAGTCGCAACGTAACAGAATGTTAGCAGTGCTGTCTTTGTAAGGGATTGTTTGAACAGCTCCAATGTGAATAGAAGTGGGGAACATGACTGGCAAGGCCATATGGACAGTGTGACGGTTATATCTACCTGCAAATCTTGTCTGTTTGGGACCATAAAATGACTCTAAATGTCTTTATATTGACATGTAGGCCTTGAAAGGCAGTTATTTAAAAATGATCAACATCCTTGGAATATGAGAGAAGACCCAAAGGGCTTGTAAGGTAAAATTTGTTGTCACATTGTTCCCAAGTTAAAATTTCAGCTCAGATTTGGACTTTTTCATGAAAAATGTCAGCTCGGAGGAGGAAGCTGTTGATTACTGTGGCATATACTTACTCACTGTAAATAAAGTGCCCGAGATACATTTATAATATGCAGGGGAAAGAAATACTTTAGCTTATTGCAAACTAGGGCGATTTTTGAAGTCTGCTTGCCTTACATTGTAGTATGGCTATTTTGACCACAGGAGAAGATACATCTTTCAGTGTTGCAGGTTACAGCTTCAGAAAAACATCACTTTTGCTTGTGAGATGGATGTTGTGCCTACCCCTGGCTAGCAGTCCTTTTTTTAGTAATCTGGAGACAGAAGTTTTTAACGTATACAAATCTGCTGAGTTTTCTCAGATACACAGTGAGGATTTGTACAGTAGATTAATTAATAAACAATTGATTTGTAGGAATATGTAAACTAATTAGCATGTTTTCATAAATTCAGGAGGTTGAGAATGAGTTAGTAAATTCATATTACAGGCAGTTATCCATTGGTGCTATTATACCCACTTGCAGATTTCTGGATAGTGTGTAGAAATAGTGGGTTTACACTTTTTATTTCTGAGATTTAAATATTAACTTAATTTGTATTTTATCAAATGAAAAGCTAATGAAAGTTAATTTTAGTCATTATTGTGTATTGTGTAGCACTTACATTTGGTTTCTAAAATTGTTTAGTTATAGCTCTAAAAACATTAGCATAGACCCCTAGAAACAGCTTGAAGTATTTATTTGTCAGCTGTTTTTTTTACTCCTTTGTTGAAATCAGAAGTAGCCAGGTGTCTCACAGTAAACTGGCATTTCTAACAGCAGCGATTTGTTCTCAATATTGTTGGGAGTGGGGGGGAGACACGACACCATTTTCAAATAATTTACTGTGTGAAAAATCAAAGTCAGTGGGCGATTTCTCAAATATTGGGGGACATGTCCCCCAATGGGTGGCGATCCAGGGGGGCCTGGATCGCCACCCATGGGCACTTCCATTAGACTTAATTCATCTCTTGAAGCTTTGTCTATAAAATTAGTTAGGAAGGTAAATTAACCATACTCAGAGGGGAAGCAGTTGATTTACTTTCTTAAGTGTAAAATGACACACAATGTCCTATTTTGTGCATACAAAGTTGTTTGTCAAAAGTTAAATAATAATTCCTTGCCATGATATCTTGTCACTTCTCAGTTTATCAAAGGTTTTAAATGATTTTTCTCCAGAGGGTGGGGGGAGGTAGTGTTCTTTAGCCTTTGGGAAAGTGGCTAGAGACTTGGGATACACACACTTTTGGGGATATTAAATGGCCGTGCCGGGAGTGAGATTGGGAGCAATTAGTACATGCCTGTCTCATTAACCTCTGAGCACTAGTCAAACAGAGAAGGTGAATCTCGCCGGTGTTCATCCACGCTCACTCTGGTATAGGGTCCTCAATGAGCCAATTGGCTTCCTGACCCTCAAAGGATAAACTTATACTTGAATGAGTAAGCAGTCACTTGCCAATGACCTTCGTGAAACGTTAGCAGCTTGTAAGTTTTTCTGAGGCTATCAAAGGCCCGCCTCTCCAGAATATTTGCAGAATTTTTTCTGTCTAGCCGATGAGCTAAGGAACTTAAACCTTAAGAGGTCACTTGTTTATTGATTCTTGTTCTCTTGTATGATGTTTTGGCACATATTAAGGAAAGCAAGCAGTTACCCAGCCTTTATTTTGAAATATTATATAAATCTTACAGATCGCCCTCACTTCCCTGACAAGCATCTTGCATGGTATTTCAGAACATAAATATTGAATATTAAAGTGAAATCTTAAGTAAAATTCTGAATAAATTTAACAGTTCAGCAACAAATATATTCAGAAACAAAATTATTGTAACTTGATTTAAAAAGAGCCATTCATGAATTAGAATATCGGGGCACACTCATTCAGTTTTGGGATGACTGCAGTTGCCATGGCTACCATTGACTTGTTTTCAGGAAACATCTCATTAAACAGTTTTGATCATGAACAACCCCTGTGCTGTTGTATTTGAAAGTCAGATTGTCTTATCAGGGTTTTCAGAGTTAATTTTACTGGACATTATATTTACTTCAAATTTATAAAGGAAAAGTGTTTGTGAAATAAGTTTGTAATTAAGTCGTTATGTGTGAGGTGTAAATGGAAATCTTTGTGTCAAAGTATTTTTATGTGAATCACCTTTTGTCTTTTTCACTGCCAGTTTGTTATAGAGATATTTTAAAAGGCCAGGTTGATTACCAGATTTCTGTGAATAAGAGAGTATGTCATTGCAATGTCTTTTATTGGAGAACAAAATGTGTAACATTTATAAAAATTTACATCAACAGAAGGTGTACCTTTGTTTCAGAAGAAACTCTGCTAAAACAATAGATTGCCTTTCCTTTGTTCTATTGTTAGACCAACATTTGTTGTAAACATTGTCATTATCTGCAAAGAAAAAAAAATTATTTGTTATCCTACCAACTGGTTAACCTTGATTCAAATTACTGGGCCATGTTTGCATTCCCTCTAGTTTTATATAATTGGCTATTGTCGTTTTTTTTTTTTTTTTTTCAAGTGCAAGATTGGAGATTTTAGGGAGAAATTAGGGTTTTGATTATCTAGTCTTTATAAGCACAGTTTTGTATTACCTCAAATATTCAGTTATTCCCATAGCAACATGACAATTAATGATATGTGCATGGCTTAAAAAGGTAAATGCTTCATCATCTGATCCCCCTCTTCTGACAGAATTATATTCCAATACTTTAGGTTAGAGTTGGGGTTAAGAATAAAAGCCATCAATATCAATATCTGTGTTAGATAATAATAAATGTGGAATGGTTATTCAAAGCCTCATGTGTACTTGTATGGAGCTGGAACACAGAGGTGTCAGAACATAGTGGTGTTGTTGTTGCTTAGAGATATAGATAGTGGGTCATTTTCCTACAAAGGTGGCATGACATTTATTGTCATGAATTAAGTAGATTAATGTGTTGGACAAACACACCTGTTTCCTGGAATACAGGTTAGTTTTTTAAGCATACTTCATTTGAAGCTTATTTCTCCAACACTGTTTAAAGCTGTCCTCACACTGTTAAATTCTGCCAGTTTGATGGAATACTTGCGATTTCTTATGGTAGGCTTAAAATGCAAATTTGCATTATGAGTGTCTGCCACTCTATTGCACACTTGCCACTTGTAACGACTATCAACACTCATGCATTTTCTTAATATCATGTGTGTATTTATGTATGTATATCTGATGCTTGTAATCTTGTAAACAAATTATATCTTGTAGAATCACAACAATCACAAGCCCTGTAAATTGACTTGTTAAAATGTGTATTTGGTAGAAGAACTCATGTAAAAGTCATCTGGGATCACTAAGAGATCAAAATTTGACAAATGTGACGATGCATACAGCTTCAATTGTGTGGTGTTCAGTAAACTTTATAGTGAGCCATATTTGCTGCAGTTCTGTTTGATTTTTTCTTTTTGTTAAAGAATTACACCTTCTGTTTAGTATTGTGACAAATCTCTGAAAATAACAGTTAAATCCTTACAGTGTGAGGTCAGTTTGAAAAACAGAAAAGTAGTTTACTATTCTGTAGATTGTCTTTGTTTTTGTGCTGGCCAGATATGTCTTTTGTAATCTCTATATCAGTACGATATAATCAGCTGAGTTTCTGTGCTATGTTTTGTTAATAGTTTGGTTCACAGTGAACCTTTTATAAGAGGCTGTATTGAAGTAATGTACCTGTTCTGCAGGTGTGTATGCTAGCTTTAAATGTGTATCATTGTATGTACAAAATATTTTATAAATAAATGACTCAAATATTATTTAGTGTACTTGTCAATATTTACTGATATTGAAGGTCATTATTGTGTAATTGTGGAAATAATAAGTCCTTGGTTCCCACTCCTCTTTGCCTCTCCCCTTTCCTTGTGGCTCTTTTGCAGATCAATTAAAACTGTCTGAAATTCAATTATGAGGGCCAAAATCAAATTGATGGTACAACCCCCCCCCCCACCTTCCTGCCTGCTTCCATGTATGCCACTGGGGAGGTGTCTGTCCATGAGCAAATTCTGTGGCAGATGTGGTGTTGTTAAACTTATAATTTGATCATTATCTCTCTTTCTATTAAAACTCCGAAGTGGTGTATGCAGTTTGTAACTTCTCAGATGGGTATTTCCCCCTACAGTGACAGTTGCTCTTTGTTCAGTGTTTCCACTCTAAAGAAAATAACTCATCAATGGAAACAGTAAACTACAGACATTTTAATAAATATCGAGAAACTATCCATGTGCTAGAAGTCACTTATCAATATGGTACAGTAACTTGGCTTAAAAACTGTGAAATCAGTAAACTTCGGGAAATGGTCTCTGGGTTGCAGGAAACTAAATTATGCAATTGGGTAAATTCATTTCTAAACCACGGAAACCCTGCTGCTGTTAGGCAATTCAGGGACATGCAGATATGTGCCACTGACATGGGTTTTGCAGGACATGGGAAGTCATAAAATTTAACATGTGTACCCTCTGGGCCTTGAAAGTCATGAAAAGGGGGCAAGTTGGAAACACATGGAATTTCAAAATGTATGAAAAAATACTAATACATTCGTTACGTCAATAATAGTGCTAAGTACACGATATTTCTGGGGAAGTCATGCACAATTCGTGGAGTGCCTTCTGTGAAGGTCATGGAGAAATGTGGAATTATAAAAGGAAGAAAGTGCAAGAACCCATGGACCCAACTCCTAGGTGCATGCCATGCCATCGCCATAGGGGCACGGGGGAAATTTTTACCCCTAATTCCAAAGCGTGGTCATCAATCTCAAAAAAAAAAAATAACATGTTATCTGGTTAAAATACAAAATATTCACCGTACTTATACAGTACCATACGGAGCGGACCATTGATATTGGGAAGATATTTTATAAGAGACGGGGAAGTTTGCTCTGAAATTTGGCTTCATTGGCGAACAATCATGCTCTGGAAAATCAACATTTTAGCCCTCACACTGAAATCGACATTTTCTTTACTAAGGAAGACGAGTTGTTCACCTCCTCACACGCCTATTAATCAAACCAATATATTTGTTTTTCTTTTTGAATCCCATTCAGGCCCTTAGACAAGGTACTGAAGGGGGCGAAATAGCTTTTGGAAGTATGTGTGTGTGTGTGTGTGGGGGGGGGGGTAATATTTTAGGGATACTAAAATACATTAAGGCAATGGTAATTTGAATTTTCAAAGGAGGCGGCGCCTCACTCCCTATGTTGGCCCCTTTGCGCTGCTGGCTTGATCCTACTGATAATTCGAGAGTGACGGATCTTTTGGACTGTTTAGATGTTACGTGGAAATCGGAGATTTGGTTCATAGAGTCATGGTGAGGAATTTATATCCTTATTAATTTTTCGTACTAAACGTAGACCAATTGACACAAACAGGGGTGGCTCCAGAATCTGCAAGACGGGGCTGGGAGCAAACTTCCTGACAGGGGCCCAGCAACCCGAATCCCCGAGAAGGGCGAAGGGTTGCCGAAAGGTGCAGTTAAAAGCAAATTTTCAACGAGCGAAGAACGCCAAAACTATTGGGTTTTATTGAAGCATGTGAAATTTTTTAGCTTTTATTAAGGAGAATTTGTAAATTTTGGGTTTGTACTAAGGGAAATTGGGAACTTTGAAGTTCAATTTATTAAAGGACTTGGCCTAACAGAGGAGAATCAAATCAATCATTGGGGCGACTGCCGTCGTCGGGTACTACATATCATTATCGTATCACTGAATCACGACTCCGGAACGAAATTCGAAAATTTACCAGGCGGAGGCTAGCCTTCCTCGACAGAGGAAGGGGGGAGATGGCATAGACGTACAGAACTCTTCCAATTTGGGGGCAGAAAAGTTTTTGCCCGAATCTCAAAAAGTTGCCGGAATTTCGTTGCAGTTTCAGAAGCATAAAATAGACCTCTAAACCACTATATGCGCGCAAAGCGCGCCGAAATTTCTGCACATTTTTCGGGCATTCGATCAAAAATTCGGGAACTCAGTAGAAAATTCGGGCAATCTTTTCACTTTTACGTCATCTCTGCCGGAATTTCTCCTATTCTGTGCCCGAATTTTTGTCGTTTCCTGCCCGAATTGTCGACCTCAGAATGTTTTTTTTTTTTTGGTGGGGCAGTCTGGTCCCCTTCCCCCGCCTCGTACGCCTGTGTGGGTTGGTCCCCTGCTCCACCAAGTGCCACCACTGGGCACAAAGCTGGTAGATACGACCCCATTGAATATTGTTTAGTCTAATACAATTCTTACATAATATCAATTTTATAGGCCTACACCCTCAAGAAGTTATGCAGATTTTCCACGCGCAATGCCTGATTTAAAGGTCTGATAACTATGAACAATAAACTTTGAACTCGATGTAATAACCTTAGAAATATCAAGGGAGACCAACTTTCTGTCGTTAAGTTTACTAACTCTCCGGACATTCTTTACAAATGCTTCCCTTAATTATTTCCAGGTTAATTTTGAATTTGATATGTAAAGCCTGTCATTTGTGAAATTCCAGTAAACTTTCTGATCAAGATAAACTTGAAGCACCGTACGTGCCGTGGAAGAAGAGTGGCAGGGGAGGGAAATGCAGCCCCCTTAAGTTTGCACATATACGGGGCACTTCTTCACTTTTCGGTGCAAGTACTGTAGGAGAGAATTTCAACATGACGCAAATTATTATCGAAGGGATTTTTCCGCGTAAGATATCAGATAATACTCGGTACCTTCATTGGTCTTGCTAATTATATTGTTAACAAGACCATTGAAGGTGCCAAGATATTTATCAACTTTTTTGTGTGTACATCTCCCTACGTCTTGCTCCCAACTTTCTTCTTTGTGGACATAATAATATAAATCCACAAGCGATTTCATGAAATTAAAAGGTATGCAAATTACATGCGGTCTTAGTTTCAACGACCACTGATAACTTTTCTCTGACAACATGCCCACATGGGGCCCGTGTGGGCAAACATCTGGGTCCCCGATGATGCCTTTGTGTGCACCAAAAATGAGAGAACTTGTCCATGCGGACTCCGTTAAGATTTGGCCACGGTGTGCTTTTTGAGCCCCACAAGGGAGAACGTACCAATTGAAAATCTACCAAATCCCCTTTGGCCCCTTGGCAAAATCTTCATGGTCATCCCAGGTAGGGGCCAGTGACTGGGAAGGGACTCTGCATGCGGGTTACCCCAGTTGATCACCCCAAACCGTTTGTTTCAGGAGTATGACCGTTGACAGCGGTCCAGTGCCTCTGGGCCGTTCGTCCTGACAACGAGGAAGAACTTAATCGTCCGCGAAAGTGTTGCTTTTCTGAAGTTGCCTTGGAGAAAACCATCTTTGCAAGGAACGCTACCACCTAAAGTTTATTCTCAGAACTGCAGAAGGTTGTATGATGTATCGCTAGAGGTTGGAGTAAAGGTCTGGGGAATCACACTGGATGCTGCGCTACGCCGCCCAACGAGTCGTCCGGATGGGGGGCACAGCTAAGTAATTTCAAATGTAGAACTTTTTACCAAGCGCGGCACAGAGCAGGACAGCGTTGGGTGTGATTCTACTTTAAGACTGAATCATTCTTCTTAAAGGAAGAGGGTGTGCCATGAAGTCTTTACGGTTCCACATTTTTACTAGATTGATAATCTAGTGATGTAGACAGAAAGACTGTCGGCGAAGAGCCTAAATTTCTGCCCGAACAGCTGGAACTATGGTAGGGTGGGCATGCCCACATGGGGCCCGTGTGGGCAAACATCTGGGTCCCCGACGATGCCTTTGTGTGCACCAAAAATGAGAGAACTTGTCCATGTGGGGCTCAAAAAGCACACCGTGGCCAAATCTTAACGGAGTCCGCATGGACAAGTTCTCTCATTTTTGGTGCACACAAAGGCATCGTCGGGGACCCAGATGTTTGCCCACACGTCCCCCATGGGGGCATGCCCACCCTTAGTTAGGGCAAAAACGATTAAAACGTTCGTGCAGAATCATGACAATATGGTAAATTACGCCTCTTACAAAAGCAAAAACTTGTTCTTTCATTGTTCCAAACATATTTCACTTTTGCCAAAAAATCACGAATCATCTTGGTTTCCTGGTTTTTTCTTAAAATAATGAAAATGGCGAACAAACACACAGGAAGCATGACTATAATAGCAACATTTCCTATGATAACCCGCACTGAAGCCAGTCTATTATATTCCCTACAAATGTATCATACCAAAAGAAATCTAATTGCTCTTATACCAGTATACGAACAGATGAAACTTCAGAATAAAATATCATTAGATCCAGTCATACAATGGAAAATTCTATAATATTGACAGCATTGGTTGGTAAGAAAAAAGCCCTACGTACGCGCCAAGCGATAGATAACTTTGCCCTTAGTGTCACGTTTACATGACGACCCCCACCAGTCCACCCATTTCCTAACGAATGTGTGTCTCTGCTCACCGGAAGAAACCCCCTCCTCGTTTACGAGCAACCGTTGCATACAGTAAGGAAGTAGGTAAACCAAACGCCTTACAGTTCAATTAACCCCTCACTATGCATTATAACCCCTCACTGTGCATTAAAAAACTATAGACCTTATGTTTGACATCAGGCGACGTCATTTTGGAGGGAAAACAGTGAAGCACACTGCACGCACAACGTAGACTTCGCACGCGTATCCTATTGGTTCACAAATCAGCTCGGTGACGTCATACGCATATGGTCTATAAAGCAGCGTGGCACATGGCGCCACTTGGTTTAAAGCTCAGTATCGCTACAACAATTGACCCAACCCTTCAGGAATACTATATCCGCCCCGCAGTGGCGTTGCCAGGGAGACAGGGGGCGACTTGCCCCCTCTGAAAAAATCTTGGGGGAAATTTTGAAAGTGAATATATGGCGAAATTTGTGCATGATCTGGTAAAATTTTAAATTTCGCAACCAGTACACTTTGCTTATCGTCGTTTACTTACCGCTTCCCTCTCGATAACCGATTAACCGTTGGCATCTGGGGAAATTTTGATCCAATTTGGCTAAATCTGGTGAAACAAAGTTATAAATTCGGAAAAATCCCAGACACCGAGTGGCAACACTGGAATATTTTGTCTGGTCCGTCTGCCTCGCACCGCACACAGTCGGGAAGGGCATCGGAGCCACACACTCCAGTTAGTGCATTGGAGATAAAATCGTTGCTATGGTGGCCTAAATCTCGATTTTACAACTCACACAACTTTGATATGAAGACGGGATTACCCTGCTTACTTCTATCTCAATTAATTTCTAAAAAGCGCCTGTTAGCAGCTGTTTTGTTTTTTCATTTCAGTGTTTTAATATGTTTCATGTATGTTTTATATAGTAACCACTATGAAGCCAATTGTATTCATTGTATTTAATTTAAGGCATGGAGCCTTAAATCCACTAAAATGTTTTTCAAGGTTTGGTCATGACTGGCTAAGACCGTGGCAGTCACAAGGAATATGGTACGTAGTCTCTATCTCTGGTATCAGTGATGGCTAGGCTTAGATGTCCAGATGAAGCAGTCGAGAGAGGGTGAAGGGGGGAGAGGGTGGTAGAGATTTGGACTTTTCAGATATTTTTAAGGAACACGAACAGAAGCTACACTGATATGAACTTTTCTGATTTATAATGCTATATTTGATTACACAGTCACCGTTTCAATCTTCCTTGGATCAGTGGATCATTTTTGATTGTCAAACATTGAATTTACAATCGAACTGTTGTGAAATGTGTCTTTATTTCTTTGTTGAGTCGCGTATTCACTGTGAGGTTAGTTGACCATCATTTCCTTAAGGCGAGGAATTCCTTGAACTTTGTCAGGATAGTGCCAGAGGGGTCTTATGCAGCCGGGCATACCATGACAATTGACACATAGTTTATGGCTAATCAATGGCCAATGTTTTGTGATGTTTAGTGATGATGTGGAAAATAATGTACTATATCAATTTATTTTTTTCTGTAACACACAGACAATTACGGCACCATTTTGTTTCTAAACATCCTTAATCATCTAATAAAAAAAAAAAATTAGGCTCCATTCCCAGGAAGCAGATCACTAATTGGGGATACTCTTGGTGCTTTTGCCCCCTGACAAAAAACCTGGCTACGCCACTGCCGCCCTGGCTCTCAATGTGGAGCTTTAGGAGAGGGAACTGCGCCGTCAGTTACTGGGAGTACGTGTGTCGCCCAGCAGAGCTAGTCTCTCCTCCTCGTCCTCCTCCGCTATAGCCTCGTGGCTATGGTTCCGAGCCTATGTCCTGCTGCCCTGCGTGCCTCAACGAGCCACCCGGCCATGTCGACCTCCTTTACTCTAAAGCGTTCTTGGATGGCTAATTGGGTTCGGACATTTGGGTCTGTGGCTTCCCGCGGGAAGTGGTACTGACGGTGGAACTGGCACCAGCAGTCAGTAACTGCTAGGAAGAGAAACCTGTGTCACGTGCATTAACAACTTCCTCAACTCCAAGAAGGGAGTTTAAAACTTCATTGCATCTCAATATATTATAGACCGTACATGTAAGAGATTGTACCTCTTGTTTACACGGTGGTCATTTCGGAAAAAAGAGATCTCTTACTCGTATGCTGCACAAGTACCAGGAATCCCCCTCTACATGTATAGACGCTTTCTTATGGGAAACCCACCCTCACAAATATTCTGTGTGTCCAAACACTGCATCTGCCAATTTCATTATCAATTTAGTTGCCTTACACTCGCTACATAGTAAACACAGAACAATGTCGTGCTTCTGCGGGATAAAGCTAGCTCTAGTGATTCCCAGCCTTGGGGACATTACCTCTCTGGGTATTGACCTGAGAGGTGAGAGGAACATTTCTCCCCTACAATCCTCGAATTTATGGTTGTATACTGTCTCGGTATGGAGTAACGAGAGTAGAAGGTGAGGTTATCATTTGGGGTAACGGTTCAAAAAGGCTGGGAAGCACTGCCCTTGAGTATTGCTTTTTACACCATGCAACAACTTTCTTTTGAAATATAGTACCTGGTTATGGGTACCTTGAATTGACAGAAAAATTAATGATCTAATAAAGTGTAGTTTTCCCAAACTAAGTTACTGTATTAAATAAAGTTATTTATTTTTTTCCTGGTGTGTCTAAATATTCTAAAGCATGAAATGTAACTGGTAAAATGAAGGACATGTGGACAGTGGCGAAGCTAGGGAATTCGGTCAGAGGGGGCCTGTAGGGGCTCTTTGAAGTAGGTAGATACACTATTCCTCGATATGGTAAAACCTAAAAGGGCACCGACAGACAATTTGAGTCCGTCAGGTGGGGCGAGGGACCCCGCTGACTGCGTGTGGATGCAATTTACAAGAGCATCAATTTGCCATTTGCTGCAATCTGGGTAGCGTTTTTACAAAAAGTATTAGCGGAACGCTACGCACGGGCTAGATACTGTCATGAGCTTCCCCCAGAGATTTCGCAAAGGCTGCAGCCAAGGACGGGATTTCCTTCCTAAAAGTGGGGGCGAGCAATATACCGGGCCAAAAGGTTGCGAGGCACCCCCTTGGAGTTGTGGGGTCAAGGGTGCCGCGGTAGAGCCTGTGATGGGATCTATGGGCAATGCCATCGGGAGCTCGGAGGTGTTTAAGGAATAAGGATCATTGCAATGAACCATTCAGATCTCTGAAATGAAATTTGATGAGCGTGATTACAAAAATCTTAATTCGACCTTTTTATAACAGTGGCACCTGGAATAACAGGTCAACTTTTATGAGCAGCATGGGGGATGTTGTTGAGCACAATGATAAAAGAGGGGTTTCCACGGAGCCTTAGAGGAATGTTCTACAAGAAGAGTTAAAGAACTTGAAAAAGGGTGCACGCAAAACGCGCCGAAAAGAGCAGTTTTATTTAAGCCAGGGCCGTAGCCTGAGCGAAATACCTAGCGGGGGGGGGGGGGGCAGTACATGGCAGCGTCCAGTAGCGTGCCTATAGGGTAGTTGGCACCCAGGAGGAGCCTTTCTTTATTGCCCATTACCTCCATGAGGGGGGTTTCATAGGAGACGTCTAAATGGAGGACGTGAAAATGTGGGCTGTCTTTGATAAAGCTTTGAACTGACTAGATGTTAAGAAATCTTCATTATATAGTGTCTTTTTCTATTCAGGGGGTGTATTGAAGCCTGGGTTCAAACCTACTCTTTGAGAATTTTTTCTGTATGTAAGATGGCTCAGGTGCAAAATGGTGCTATTTTTAGGAAAGCGTTAAACTTTGCACATGTTTACAAATTCTCAATTTTAAGTGCTTTTTCTATTTTCTTTTTGGCTGAGTGTAAGGGAAGGGTGTTGTCTAAGGCCCCTCCCCTTTGAGGAAATTTTGCCTTTGTAAGGTTGCTTGGATACAAAAAGGTACTATCTTTCACAAAACTTTGAAATGATTATATTTTTAGAAATTCTCATTATTAAGGGTTTTTTGACTATGGCATGACAGGGTGCAATGCCACAGCCGAAGTATTGGTCAGTGGCGGATCCAGGATTTCGTCGAAGGGGGGGGGCAAGACGAGAAATGACTAATCGCCGTCCTGGGGAGGGGTCTAAGAGGACCCCTCCCCTTTGGAAAATTTCACAAAATATGGACGTCCTCAGGTGCAATCTGGTGCTACTTTTCGTGCAAGTTTGGAGTAAAATTTATTTCCAATAAATCATGTATTCATG
>WURT03009776.1:0-16473 GCA_009936505.3 Holothuria glaberrima
CGATTTCATAACCATGATGTTATATAAGCAAATTATAAAGGAGACATGTATTGCATAAAGCCACACTTTTGTTTCCTTGAGTCTGAAAGGAGTACAGAGATAGTTACGAAAAACCTCCAAAGTGGGCGTTTTTACCCCAGTTTACCCTAATTACTCCGTTGGCTGAAAGATTTCCAATTTAGGCTCTAACGATAATTAACGTTAGAATCTAATGCAGCCAGTGTTATTTGCGTTAAATTCTCTAACGCTTAGCCTAACGCAACTAACGTCTGATTTATTTTGGGCTGTACTGTACTAGCCTAATGCTGCGTTCCATTCGTACGGTGCAGTCGGTAATGCACCACTTCATTACTTGTGAAAAGCGTTTTACTGCCCTGAAGTGGGGAAACGGATAGCCTAGCTATATACAATTCAACAATAACATTGTTATTTTGGCTTTACGTTTGACGTAGGCTATACGTAAATGAGACACTTTTCGACGAACAGGCAAACAGCAGAAGAATCGATCACCAAAACACCTACAAAATGGTGGCTGTGAGTAACATTCAACAAAACTGCACACTTAAATATGTTATAAACGCTTTCACATTTACAACCTACAATACTTGCGTATCACTTTTGCAGGCTGAACGGTAAAGTAGGAAGGCAATCTGATTGTTTATCAGCCTTCGCTACGTCCGCCATTTTGTCAACTCGAGGTGCTCTTGAAATTCCCAGTGCACTGCACGAGTTAACGAGTTCACGAGTTGCAATAAAACGCTTCTCACCGTTAAATGCAAGAGCTCACACCCTCAATGGAACGCCCTATATGCCAGCAGACTGCAGATGATGTGCCTAGCCTAGTCCTCAGTTAAGCCTAGGCCTAGGCTAAAGGAACGTGTGGCCTATCGCCGGTCGCTCCCTAAACATAGACCTAGTATAGTAGGGCCTAGGCTATAGTGAGCTCTCGGCGAACGACCACATAGCCTAGCCTAGTCCTTTACTGAGGACTAGGATTAGGCCTACTGCTAGTATTATAAGCATGAATCCAAAACCTGGATAAAATTTACCAGTCAAAACGTCCTGCACTTCAAGTTGACAGTCAGCTGTTCTATTCCATCCAACTTGACACCGTACCATACCGCGGTATACGAAAGGGAGATGATATTGAGCCCATAACCGAAAGTCCCGCCGCCATATTATCTGCGCATGCTTTGTAATTGGCGCTGAGCAGACAACTGACACTTCCGTTTCGTTTAGGAATGAAATACACCCAATTCACATAATAGAAAAATATTGTATCATAATATACAAAAAGTAAAAAGTTTAATTCCTTTTGCAATATTAATTTTGTACCGTGTAATTGAGTAATTATCGTAGATCTCTCGTATTATAGTGATGGAGCTGACACCTGACACTTCCGTTGGTTGGGATTGAAAAAGGCGTCGAGAATTTTCTCTACGGTGGCCTTTACTGGACATTGGTCAAGTACGCCGAGGATGATTTTAACAGACAAGTCGAGGAGGCGGCTGCAGCGGACAGCACTAGGACAAAAAAGTTTCATACTTTTTTAAAACCAATATTTATAGATACAGAACGATAGATAGCTGATTTTAAATAAGGCAGTACGGTAGCTTTCTTTTCAAGAAATATGGTTATCGCAGAGAAAAGGTAACTATTTGCTGTCCAAGTTGGCCCAAACTTTCAAAATTCAAATGGTTCAAACTTTTGCAACCAAGGGTGGCGATTTGTTCCCAGTATTGGGGAGGGGGCATGACCCCATTTTCAAGTAATTTTCTGTGTGAAAAATCAAAGTCAATGGGCGATTTCTCAAATATTGGGGGCATGACCCGCTGTCCCCCGGGATCACCCCCCATATCTGCAACTCCTGTAATATTTTGAGGGTACGAAGCTGTTGCTGCAATGAGAGTAATTTGTAAGATTGAATGGCTTAAAAATAATGCCTACAATAGGCCTACATTTCTGTTTTAACTTTAAGCGGCTTCCAACATTAGGCCTTGCACAAATTCTCTCATTCAATTACCAAGTCCCAAAATGCTGTTGGCTTCTTACACATTCCAAATCCCCAAAGTTTTGAAAGCCTGAAGGTCTATGGTTTTCACTTCCGCCAGGGAGATCGAGGCTTCGACGTGGTCTCAAGCCCTCAAAATTGCGACATCAGTCCAGATATCCTTCACTTAAACCCTGATATAGATCTGAACGAATCCCTACTCCTCCCATGGCTATATTCTCATGTAACTTGGGGGCCACCTGACCCGATTTCGGGCCAATTTCAATTCCAGCGACCACTTCCGGGCCAATTCCGAGTCCAGTACCCTTCGATTCCGAGCCAATTCCGATTCCAGGTCCCTCAATTCCGGGCCAATTCCGGTTCCGGTCATTTGACAATGATGCATCTCGTACAAATGCTTTCATGCACTATTTTGCAATTACACTCATCAAAACGGGCATTTTTAAGAGTCAATTTTATACACTAGTTCACTCTGTAATTTAGTTGACTGAATCTGATCATTCCTGTGCTGAACTGTGCATTAGTATTAACATTTATCATTAATTCATTTTTTCGGACTCGGCTGGAATCGGTTCCGAGTCCGAGTCCAGCTGCAGCCCATTCCGATTCCGGGACCTCTCATTCCAGGCCAATTCCGATTCCGACGAAAAACGGACTCGAGTCCGGAAATGAGTTCCGACTCCAGACTCGGACGTAACAGCCCTGTCACGAGGATTTAAACTTTGGCGTGGTCTCATCGCCCTAGAAAGTATACGGCATAAGCGCACGAGGCGGGGCAAGGGGCAGACTGCCCTCCCCCCCCCCCAAAAAAAAAAAATTCTGAGGTCGAAAATTCGGGCAGGAAACGACGAAAATTCGGGCACAGAAAAGGTGAAATTCCGGCAGATGTGAAGTAAAAATGAAAAGATTGCCCGGATTTTCTACTGAGTTCCCAAATTTTATCTTTTGCCTGAAAAATGTGCAAAAATTTTCGCGCGCATGTGGTTTGGTGGTCTATTTTATGCACCTGAACACTGGCGAAGCTTCGGGGTCCCCCATGAAAGCCTTCGCCCTCCCACTCGTACCCACTGGGGTTTTGAGTGGCCAAGAATTAAATGTGAGAAAAATATATCGTTGGTCTAAATGGTCTCGAATCCCCATGCATGATGACCACTGATGCAAAACTGCAAAAAATCGGCGCGCTTCGCCTGCATTTGCCACATTACACACTCCATATCTTAGCCTATAACCATTATTGGGGCAATAATACACTATTGTGACCAAAGCTCGTTTACGACAAAAGTACATTAATTAAATCGACCTCTGCAGGGACCCTTCATTAATTCAGAATCTAAGAGCAATGTAATAGCACGAGTAGCTTACATGGTAACATTCGTAGCAAGTATTTGTCGTTACACATTTTTTACATTTTTACAACGAGTGTCATGCCACAGCCAAAATATCACAAAATAATGATAATTTCTAAACATGAAAGTAATTAAAAGATTTGACATTTTGCATCTAAGCTACCTTACCGTAAAAAATTTCAGGGGGAGGAGATACCCTCCACTTAGACAACACACCTTTCCTTTACAATCAATCAAAAGTAAAACTGCGAAAGTTTTCCTATATATGATCAGTTCGAAAATTGACCAAAGATACCACCATTTTGCGTCTAAGCTATCTTGAATGAACATTTCCCGGTTAAGACTACCACCGATGTGAATATGCACATTTTACACTGGCTTTAAGTTCTACCTGGGGTGGGGTTACAGCATTATCTTCTATTGTCCCCCCCCCCCCCTAACAATCACCAACCTCTGCTCGGCGCCAATTTCCCGAAAAGTGTAAATGCCGGTGTCAAACTCACAAGAAATATGTCATGATTTCAAAGTAACTTACCCGACTGTTTTTTTTTTTGTATTTCAATAAACTGTTTCATGACCATATCAAGACATGAGAGATCTCAAAATAAAGGATGTTCAGAAAACTTTAGAGTAACTTGCAAGGCCAAGGAAGTGTCATTTCTCAGGCCGGCCATCTAGGAGGCCTTTTCAGCTAAAATTTCCGAGTGCGCTGCGCTCCAACCAGCGTGCAACAGATGGAGTTCTGACTTCCATTTTGGCTCCCTTAGTCACCACACTGCCCCAGTAGGACTCAAAACTTGCCTTTGGAGTCGAACTGGTAGCCGCCAAAGAGATTTTTACTATTTACGTAATACTTTGACCTGCTGAACTGACGGTCCATGGTGCTGGTTATGTTTTTATCAGCAACACGCCTTCGCAGAAGGAAAGTAATGCATATGTGCAATTTTGCTAATAATTTCCTCTAATAAACGCAAAAAACCGCATTTAAATCGAGTTTTTCGTTGCAATTCTATCGGAAACTAATGAAGGTATTATAACATCAAATCAGTGACTAAAACTCGAAATTTTCACCCCCAAAAAGAGGGATTTCGTGACAACTCGCAAGAGCTCGCACAACCACACCATACATATACAAACGATAGCTTATAAACTACTAGGCTGTTCGCGATTGCGTCCGATGGCGTTCAAAATCTCAAATAACTTTTAATTTAGGACATTTTTCGAGCTGTTAAGACTCGTAACCATGGAAACACTAGTTAGGACATTTATTGAAGGCCAAGTGTCGCCCCTTGGCCTTAAAATTGACTATTTTTTAGTTTCTTAGTTGTTCGCTTACAGCCTATATTCCAAGTCTGCATAAGAAAAAGAATTTTTTACTTATGTTTACAAAAAAACGGCATCAGTGAGGGGGGGGGGGAATGGCCCACTGTCCCCTAAATACGGGAGGGCAAATTTCTCTCTTGAAAATTCCTTTTGTTAAGTGTATTCTTAGATTACGTACATCCTAAAATATTACTCCGTGAAGAAGGGTGAAAAGTCGATTGGCAAACTTTTTTTTTCGTAATTAATTTTCTCTGTTCACACGATATGGTTGGCATATAGCAATATATACATATTTACATAGGTATCGAATTGCAAAAACAGGCAATAAATTTACTTAAACTTAACTACTTTCACAATATTTAGAGAATTAATATAGCAGGATGTCAGAGTAGTCGCTTGTTTGGTTAATCCAATATATGTACGTAATAAATATATACATAATTCCTTAGTAGTTGGGTTAAAGTGAGAGAGCTCCCTTTTCTAACAGAAAAGCCCAGGACAATATTTAAAAGCTTCGAACAATTCGTTGTATTTGACATTTCTCCTTTTCTTCGAATCGGTAATTGAGATATGTTTTTCAACCGCCAGCGTAAACTTAAATTTGTAAAAAAAAAAATTATCGAATCGGGGCTTACATCCATTTACTTTGCAATTAAAAAATAAAATACTTCATGTGTAATATTAAGAAATTATATGAATGGACAGTACCTTTCCCAAAACCAAAGAAAAAGTCCTCCTTAGAAAAAAAGAATTGACGGTTTAGAAGTTTGCTCGCAATGTCTAAAATGAAGGAAGAAGTATTAATACAGTGCCAGAAAAGGTGCTCTAAAGATTCTTCCTCAATAGAGCAAAAATCACACATAGGGGAAGCGGCTTTGCCCGTTAAAAATAAAAGCCTATTGGTAGAAACAATTCTATGTAGAAATTTGAACTGGAAGTAGGAGATTTTTGGCTCAGTGATGGTAAGGCAGGGGAGTCGATAAAAGCGACTCCAATCATAGTCAGAGAGATTATTGAAAGAAGAATCCCATTTAATTTTAGCTGAGGGCACCTGAACAAGTTTTTGAATGTACTTAGAGTAAAACATCTGAGAAACAGAGGAAGCTGACAAAGCCTTTTCAAAGAGTAGAAAATTAGCATTCTGGCTTTCAGCCTTTTCACAACCGGCTTCCTGCCAGTGAATAGGAATGCTATTGATAAGGCCTGAGTGTAAAGTAAATGGAAAATCGGCGAGTAAAAACCTTTCTTTAAAACTTTGAAAAGGGAGAGGGCTTAATTCCAGTGTCATTGAAAAAATCTTTCAAAAACTTGACACCTTTATTATATAAAAAAGGAATAGAAAACCGTTTGAATACTAATACGAATAAAAGAATTGTTCCATATGAGTTGATTTCCAAAATCTCTGGTAGGTGAATAAAATGAGATATTACACCACGCCTGCACTACCTCCCTCACAAAAGAATTGGAAATTCTAATCACGTCTTGGCTAGAGCAATTACATTGGAAGAGTAAAGATTCCCCAAAACAATGAAGACTGATATAAAAAAAAACATTTCCAAGGTCCTGCCGACTCTTCACAATAGCGGCAAATCCAAGTGCACTTTAAACTATTTATGAAGCTTTCAACATGAATAACTTTGAGCCCTCCTTGATCAATCTGATTTATCATGGCAGTACACTTAACTTTATCGGGCTTCCCGGACCAAATGAAATAAAAAATAATAGATTTGACTTCTTTAATGAAATGATTTGGTGGGTTTGGGAGTACCATGAACAGAGAGACAAGTTGTGAAAGCCAAAAGTCTTAACTATGATGTTTCTACCCATGGGAGTTAAGTCCCTGACAGACCACAAACCAAGGAGACTTTTGAGACGAGACAGCTTTGGCGTGAAATTCAGTTGGAAAAGATCATCACCACTGTGGGTAAAAGAAATAGCAAGCATTCTCACAGGCCCGTTAGAAATTTTGATACCGAAATCACGAACATAAGTGGGGGGATGGGAAACAAAAGGGCCCAGAGGAAACAGAGTACACTTTTGTAGGTTGACCTTTAAACCCGCCGCAAACTCAAGGTCATTGAGTATTTTTACAGTTTCATAAAAGGAATCTCTATCATCATTCAGGAAAAACATTGTATCGTCAGCATATGTTAGAAGCTGGATTTCTCTGTTACCAATTCTCATACCTTGAATACCATTATTATTAATAACTTTTAACGCTAGCACTTCGGCACAGAGAATAAAAATATAAGGGCTGATCGGGCAGCCTTGTCTCACTCCTCTGTTTACTGGAAAGAAACCTGTTGAATACCCATTATTGTAAACACATGCATTAAATTTATTATACCATTGGCAAACTTCGCCTGTTTCCGTTCGAGTCCAAAGCTTATCTCTCACTACTTTTGGGAACTGAGAAATCAATTTCTCTTTCTCTCAGAATATGTTTCGATTGTCATTCAAGTAAACTATTTTACTATGGGCGGCCATCAGGGCAAAAAAGACAACAACCAAAAATTACATTTTGATTTCAAAAATAAATTTTAAAAGCAAAAACAAGAAAAAATGCACATTATTTTCCCGAAACAATTTTACCGAAAATAGTTATGTTTAATTTTAAAATTATTTCTTAACAGCAAAAACCTAAACATTAAACCCAAATAAAACGAAAAATAAAAGTTATTATTTCAAATTTTGTTGTTCTGAAAAACAAACTATACTTCCTGCAACAAATATTTCTCCGAAAGCCTTAAAAATTTCCCCAGAATACAATTTAAAAATGATTTTACTCCCAAAATAAAGAAATCTTACACAGACAACTTGTTTTCTCCGGAAACAAATTGTTACAATCGGCGAGCCAAAAGACAAACCGAAAATAATACAAAACACGAAAAATACAAAACGCGAAAAAGACATAATAGGGGGCGTTTTCACGACAGCTGAAGCCGAGCTATATATACATTCTGAGCTGAAGTAGAGTACGGTACCTTTATTGGGAGAATAGAGACAACTTTGGATGCCATGTTGTTTCCATTGGCGAAGTGTTTAGCATATACTACACCAGGCGCGTAGCCAAGGGGAGGTTTCAGAAGGTTGAAACCCCCTCATGACCAAAGGTTGAAAAAAAAATAATGGCAAAAGTCATCAGAGTCTTGGAGAAATTTGCTGACACGAAAAACTTCACTACGTTTGAGGCACAAGCATTGCACAATTTCGCACCTGGAAGTTGGAATTCCTCCCCATGTATACCTCCCCCACATGTCACACTCCAACAAAACCCTCCCCGTGACACAATTCTGGCTACACGCCTGCACTGCACAATATTCACCCGAGTCCCTTGTAAGCGCTGTGGGCTTTACTTTTTATCGTTTGTGGTGGAAATTGAACGGGAGAGGTAGAGTACCACGTAACAAATAGGTAGGGTCCCAGTCACAGTGATATGGGTCAAGCGAGGTGGAGACAATGACACTAGGGGCCAGATCATTAGTTGTTATTTATGCATGGTACGTATGAGCAATCATCTTTTTTTACAGCAAAAGTTCACGATGTTTCAACGTAGGTTACGTGATGACAGGGTGGATAGCCACATGACTGAGAATTATGGGACCAAGTTTCTTTGGAGCCCCTGGTGGGGAGCGAATGGCAAGAGGCCCCTTGGCAACACGAATGACCTAAAGACTTAATAGGCTACGTTCTTGTGAACATTTTTTAACCAATTTCGATGGTACATTATATCAAATCGAGAGAACAAAAGGTTTTCTCTCATTACATAATATGGCACTGGGGTCCCATGGGCAAATTATAGGGCCCTAATTATAAGGAAGCTTAGTGTATGAACCGAAAATACTCCATAACTGGCTTTGTTCACTTCGAGCTGATACTAACTAGACATGAAAATGTGAGGTATAAAGGTTCAGAATGCATTGAACCTTGATATGGATTAAGGGTTCCTGGCCCAGGGCCCTAATTTGGGCAAAAGAACACTAGACACCACAAAATGCATTGAAGTCACACTTAATGACTTCTGCGTTGTTGTTTTTTTTTTTCGTTATACATTCATATTGCATTTGAAATGCACAGAGTACTGGTTTAAGAACCCCCACACCTAATTGGGCCCTGGGTCAGGCCCCACAGATCGTGCAGTATTACGAAGTATAACATGTGGGATATCTGCAAATAAACCATTTGAAGAAGAACATGAAATTGTTGTTCACGTTCACCTTACTGAATTTTCCCAAGAATCAGAGCTTTATTTTAAAGTCATAGTATTCCGAACATAGGGCCCTGGGTCCACAAATCATAACATTTTTTCTAATCTTTTTTCCTTTAGTATTGGTGGGAAATCAGTACATTCTAACCCTTTCTCAGGGGGCAGCCCCCTTAGACCCTCCCCCAGGCCAACGATCATAAAACAATGCAACCTCCGTGAGAGAAATCTGACTACCCAACTGATACTGACAAGACGCCCTCATGAAATAGGAAAGCCCCCCCCGTGCTCACCACTAAAAAGATCCTGGCTACGTCACTGTACCTGAACTGCAACGAAATTCTTGCAACTTTGTGAGATTCGGGCAAAAAATTTTCCTGCCCCCCCCCCAAAAAAATTCGAAAAGTCCTGCACGCTTATTGTATACCGTATGTTATCAATTCAAATTCTCCTTCAGTCAAGTTCAGATTCAGATTTGACGGAACAAATCCTGATCTCTCCCACGGTAAGATGTTTATATTCCCAGAGAAGGGACCACCGCGGGCAAATTTTCAAAACCGTAAATTTATCTCCCTTTGAGTTGGCATACATTCTGACAAAGTGTCACTTTCAAGAGTTCGAACCCCCTAAATTAATCGCCTCGTCCCCTCCTCGGTCCATTTCACAGTCAGATCTTGACAAGTTCCGCCCACCTCCGTCGGTTGTTATTGCAGTTAAAAGAAAACGATGGGGATGATCTCAGGGAAAAGGTGAAGACATAATTTTTTAAAAAGCCGATTTTCCCCTATTTAAATTTTTAGTGGATGGTCGTGATGGGTTGTTAATTTGACAAGGCCATTCGCCCTCATAAACCCAAGCCTTAAATGTCGGATTTGGGCAAACTCCCACCGTTCCCTAGGTTTTACCCCTGCCATCCACCACACCCTTCAACGGGATATTAGGAATGATTGAACATGGAATTTTCAAAGGCAACGATTTACCACATACTGGTTTTGTACGGGATTCGTGAGGGGTCCACACCTTGACCGTCGTTGCCCTAAGCCGTCTGGAATTGGAACCTTGGCCAATTTCACAGACGTGTGTCCTCAGCAGAAACCTACTGTGAAAAGAACAAAAGATACATGTAATGGTTACTGGAATCATACAGTTTTAATGCTTATCTTATCCATGGGCGGCGATTTGTTCTCAATATTGGGGGGCATGATCCCATTTTCAAATAATTTACTGTGTGAAAAATCAGTCAATGGGCGATTTCTCAAATACCGGGGGAACATGTCCCCCTGTTCCGCGGGATCGCCGCCCATGATCCAGTTACACTAGGCCAGACTAAGTTGGCTCAGGTGTTTAAGGATAGAATACAATACAGGGCCGTAGCCTGTGGGAAATTGTACTAAAGGGCGCAGTTCATGACACTATCCAGAGCCGAATACACGGCTCTGACTGTATGTGCTATCAAGGCGGAGCACCACCAAATGGCGTGCCCGGGCAGGCTGGCGGTCTAAGTACGTCACTGGGGTAGCCACCATATCGGCTGGTGCGTAACCGCAGCGTAGGCCTTGCAAGAAAACGTTCGGTAGAAATGTCTCACAGATTGGGGAAATGACACATTCTGACATTTTAGAGCCTAAAGGAGCTCATTGAGTTGATATCGGTTATTTTATGACGAGTTTGAAGGAAATCATTGCATAACAATGTTTCTAATTAGCCTCATTACTCATGTAGCACTTTCTGGAGTATAACAGAAAATGTGAGAAATTGTAGTTTTCGTGCACAGGGGTTGCATATGATTAATACCGTATGATAAAAAGCGTCTGGTCACGAATTCGCAAAAAGAGATTTTAATAATTAATTACCCTATCATTGCCAGTTCAGTTGTGTATCAGATGTATAGAATCTCTTAGTTACTCACATCAAGATCTGAGTAAATTTCAACAGGTGTGAAAAAACATATTGAATCTTGTGAACAAACTCAATAAGACCCTTTAAAGTTGTAACTAAACATTCTTTACTATTATGCTTTAGAAACAAATTTAGATTTCAAGAAGAAAAGTTATATTTTATTTAAAGGGAGATTGAAGTCACCCCTATTTGAGTTAGTGTACCCGGGTATCCTGCTTCATGAATGGTTCTTGAGAATCATATTAAAATATGTTTCTCACTAAGTTTTGAAATTCACGTTACCCCTTAGTTTACGTTGACAATGTAATGTTCTAACATATCATGGAAGATAGACATACTTAAAGAGAAATAAGACGATATTTGTGAGATTTAACTGTTGTTCTAAAATAAGTTTGCGGCGATTGCTTATGCCCTTTTAATTTAAAGTTACTTTCCTGTCTCATTGTAAGAGGAAGATTGTTTATTCGTAAGGAAGAGAAACCCACATAGGAACGAGTTCTTGGAGGTGTCCGGCAACCTCCCTGGGAAAGCTGCCGCAAAAGGACTCATGCGATTTCCCAGGGTTTAAGGTGCTTGAAATCATAAGTTGAATTGTAGTGAAATTTTCAGAATTTCTGTTTTTTCCTCAAGTATAGTTCATCTTTCATTTACGGTTTGAAATCTTAGGGGTAGTTTTCACCTGCCAACGCAGGCTCCAGCCCTGCAATATATAGTTTAAATGAAGTCTTCGTTAATCAGTTAGATTCTTGTAAATACTTCGGTTACTGTTATGCAAAAGAGCACACTCTGCCATTTGTATTGACTCCGTAGACGTCTAAAGAGGTACGTAATGCTTACGTGGATGGAACTTCCCCCTCGAAACTCAAAGAACATTATATTGTACATGAATTTTCATGAGCTAGGGATGAATGTTCTTTTGTAAGGCCGTGCCGGGGAGGTTTCAAGGAGAGGGGTGTGTATTTGATTATTTGAGGGTCCTTAGATGCAATTAGATGCACCATTGAAATTAAGCATGAGAGAAGTACAGCACAACTCGCTCAATCCAGTAAAATGAAGACAGTATACATGATACTGTAAAACGATAATACTGGACGCAATGGCGCCGTGTTGCGTACCAATTTGGAAGCAGCGATTGACATTCCAGGCTTATTAACTCTGTGGGAAAAGGCCGAACCACATTTCATGGCGTTTTCGGGAAATTTATCCGCAGGTCTTTTTCATCAAGATAACTCATTAAATAGTTCTTGTAGGTGTGGTATTTGCTTTTCTGAAGTAGATTTTTGTTTAAAGACAGCCACAGCTTGCACTTACTGTTATTGTTAAAAGGTCGACTATGGATATTTGTACGAACTAAGTTACCGTACGCGCAGGAAAGGCGTTGTAAGCCATATAACGCTCAACAAAAGAATTTGGTAGTCTACCGGTAATGACAAGATTGTAGTGCGGCGCACTACAATAATAAGCAGGACACTACGAGAGACTTGGCCAAATCTAGGTGTCCCATGTCCTCTTCATAGCTGTGTACAAGATGCTGGGCGTTCAGAGCCGTAAATATTATTAGGATACGGCTGTGCTTGCTTTTTGATCAACACGCCCTGTACAGCTACCTGCCTATGCTTCTCCAAACTCTGTTAGGCTTTCTATCAACGCGCCCTCTATATATGTTGGCTGTGTGTGTATCGCTTTTACAGACCAGAGTAAAGGAAATTAACCCTGCTTAAAAATTTCTTTCCACTGGAAAGAGATGTACAGATCAATAGATGATGGACGTCATTAAAGTGTACACGACTATAGGTAGAAAGGCATGAGGACACCATGAGGGACTTGACCAAGTCCGGTCCTGTAGCGACCATCTCGATCAACTGCTGTTTAAAGGTAAAGCAATTATTTCCGAAAATTCGCTGAATAAACTGCAATAGGGAGACTATTACCGCCGAATGAATAGTCGAGACTATAAATTAAGCTAAATTACGGACGAGGCGTAAGCATGGGAAGATCTGGAAACAGTGTGGACAAAATTCAAACCCGTTATTTTAAACCCAGAAACTGAAAGTCTACAGGCAGAGTTCTTGTTGTGACAAACCAAGTGGAAAATGAGTATCACATCGGAGACAGACTTCATCCCCATCACTGCAACTGCTGCGTTGAATATGGGTCACCCAGTTACCTATCCAACTATGCATAAGTTATTGAAAATCCTTGCAACCCTCCCTGTGTCAAATGCTGAGCCAGAATGATGTTTCTCGAAAGTCAAACGGACGATGACTTCATTTCGTTCAAACATGACTGACGACAGACTCGAGACGCTAATCCTTCTTCAAGCACATAGAGATCACCTGTCGGACCCAGACCATGTCATTGAACACTTTGCCACCAGTGGGGGTCAGGAGATTGAAGTTTAGTTTCAGGATTTAGACTGGACATCTGCATAATTGCCCGTGATTTACTACTTGGAAATTTCTAACATGTCGTACTATATATAACTTGTGAAACGGAATCCTTTAACGTATGGGGATTGAGATTTTAGCACCATTTTGCCGCTAAGGCAAGTTGTAAAGGAAAACGAAATTCCACAACCTAGGAGAATTAAAATTTTTGGGAGGAAGATCATCCTAACTCTGTTCTATGATTTTTTTATCGAAAATTATAACTATAGGAACTCCACAATTGTACACTTTTGTTGCACCAAATCACATCTGAGGGAATTCAGTTCAGATACTGGTCCAGAACCTATAACTTACATCACTGTGTATAAATCTCACTTTCCAGTGCCTACCAACTTTTGTACCACGTAGCCTACATGGGCGTATGAGGTGACAGGGTGTATCTAATGCATGACTATAGTACATGCGGGGCTATAGTTTACTGCCTCCATTCCCCTCCCACATTCTAAGGCCAAAAACCTCTTCTTGACGGCGCTGCGAAAGTTATCCACTTTTTCAACTTTTCCGATAAATTTACTTCTAAAAACTGCACAACATGTGGCATCAAGTTGAATGAGGACCCTAAGTATTCAACTCATTCAGTAAATGGGAGGGGATACACCTCTCCTTTACAAAATGGTGGGGCTTCTACTTAGACCCCTCCCAAGGCCAGTGGTCTAAAATCTCCATCCCTCTCCTGTCCGGCTGAGAACAGCTTCCTATGTCCATGACGCCTATTTTACAGAGCTGCTGAAGTTATCCTGCAGCTTTTTCCTAAAAAGACAAAGCTCCATGACTTTGTAAAGATGATGAATTGCCAACTTACTCCTTTTTCAAAATTCAGATGGTTATGACTGACAACTTTTCGTTTTACATTGGCCGTCATCAAAACATGCATTACACCTTTTATGTCTGAGACACCTATATCACTTTATAGCAGAAACTTCCGAATGGCCAATTTTCTGTGCAAACGTAGCAATAGGTTCGTCTCAAATCCCTGATTCCCCTTAAAAGATCCCTCATCCCGGACACAGACCACTTCAGTTTTATCTTTGCCCCTGCCACACCGATACCTTCGAAACCTGGAAACCCCACGTCCTAACTTGCCCCATCCCAGAGTGTAACTAGAAAATGTGAGAAAATCATCTTCATTGAATACATTTTGATGTAAAGGTCGCACAGGAGCCTTTGCAACGCACCTCTCCAAGTACCGTTTTGTCTATCTTAAATCATGAAAAAGTGAATGATCCATAAATGTTTTATTTGCCAAAAATATATTGAAGGAAAATTTTGCGTTTGCAAAGTGCCAACACGTCATACAAAGAAAGGAGATATAGGCCTCATCATTATTAAACCAGTCAGACTAACCAATAAACTCAATTAGAAATAGCTTCACCCCCCGCCCCCGCCCCCATGTAACGTATATCAAGAGTTATGGGTATTGCATCATTTGAAATTTTGAAAGATGGGCTAACCAATGATTTCTGAGAAACAAATAGATCAAGTCCTATCTGTGAACATGTTGTTTATTAACAAATAAATTTACCATGCTGCCTTATTTGAATTCCCTATCATTGTGCATTTATAAATCATAGCTTTAAAGATACAAAAATTTTCTATACTACAAAACGTAATATTGCCCCTTTAATAAATGCAAAAAATAAAATCCCACCATACATGAGTGGCCTCATAGAGGTTGCGTCCACTGAACCGTAACCTCTCCGTGTAGTTAGGGGGAAAAGGAGGGGGTGAAGTTCAATAACTCTGAACGATCCTCCGATGCCTGCGTATGGAATAAGCCTAGAGACGTCCGAAGTAAAGTGTAGACCTGTAGACTGGAAAGATGAAAGCTGTATGACGGTATTGTGCAGATTTGATCGTGATGTCTGGTTCATAAGTTGGATAATGTCGGTCTTCCTAAAATTGAGAAAGGGGCTTCGTCACTCAAGGCAGAGTCAGCGCCGTTACTCAATTCCTTCCTCATACTCCGCCCCCTTCATAGTGTGTCATACTTAAGTGGGGGATCACAGTAATCAGTACTCGAGGGGCTAACTGCTGTCATGTTTTCAAAGTTCCCACATTTATTTGACTGCATGGGCAAATCGGTATAGAGGTTATGTCGGATGGATGTCCCCTCGATCCATGTTAACTCTGCCATCAGTATATGCCTTGTTGCCAAAGCATTGGCGTATAGTACCATGTTTTGCCGACGTTCAAAAAAAAAAAAAAAAAAAAAAAAAAAAAATCGGCTATGGTATGGCACCACCATGGCACCATCCCATTCCACAGCGGAAAAATCCCTCTAGATAATGAGAATTTCTAAAACATACGACCGTTTCAAACCTTGATCAAATGTAATACTCTTTTGTATTTAAGCAACCTTACAAAGACAAAATTTTCTTACTGAAGGGTGGCCTTAGACAGTACCCTGCTCCAGGCTTACACCTAGTAAAAATCCAAATATTTAAGCTTTCACGAAGATAACGCCAATTTGCATCCTATATTAGCCATATTATGTACGAAAAATCTTCTCAAAGGGAAGGGGTATTACCCAACCTGCAGACAACACCCCTCCCCTACAAAAAAAAAATAAATAAAAATAAAAAATAGAAAAACAAAACACTAAATAAATGAGAATTTCTAAACGTGTAATCATTTCGAAGCTTTGCCAAAGATAGCACCAGATTGCACCTACGAGACCTTACATATAGATCTCGTCCTCCATTTAAATCCTCCACTGAGACCTCTCCCTCGGGACCGTGGTGGGATCGGAGGATTCGCCCGGATGTCGACCATCCTAAGTACGCCTCTGGACGCTGTTAGGAACCACCCCCGGGACTCCTCCCAGTACGGCCCTGAAATATTCGGCCGAATGTTGCAGCTGAACCCCCCCCTCACACACACCTACACACACACACACACACACACACCCAACCCAGCACAACCGGTACGCTATATTACTGCAACACAATCACGGAGTTAACAACGTGTTTTCGCCCTCTATTCTAAATCCTGTCACAAAACAACTTTTTTGAGTTCCACCGCTTTCCAAGTGCAGCGTTCCAGAGCTGTCGATCAGCAGAATCGCTTTCTTTCTTTACGCCATCTATTCAAAACGCATGTTATACACACAACGTTCAGGCCTTCCGATCCGATCCCGTGCATATATACATGTGTCATACACTCCATCCACTTGCAGGAAGTTCTTGAACAGAGAAGGCGAAAGTTGAGGTAACCACAAATGACCGACCATGACGACACATTTAT
>WURT03009787.1:16429-35725 GCA_009936505.3 Holothuria glaberrima
AACAAACAAACAAACAAACAAACAAATAAATAAATAAAAGATCCAGGGAGCAAAACTAAACCGCGTTACCCCCGAAATCAACCACATACTGAGTACTCCTTGGCCACTTTGGGTGCTTGAATTGATTGCACAATGAATGACCTAATATATGTTGTGTGTATTTACGGAGACTGAGCTTGCAAGTATCAGGGACAGAGGCGTTACTAGGGTGGGGCAGGTAGGGCACGTGCCCTGGGCCCCGCTCGGAGGGGGCGCAATCTTCAGCTGAAAAAATCAGGCACATAATATTCTTTCGATTATCATGGCAATGTGATAGCATGTCCAAGTTCTTATGAAATTCCGTCAGAATGAGAAACTATTTCACGAGAATGTAGGCTGAATACGATTTAGGCCTTTTCTGCCAGGTTGCTTTGCATCCTCCCTCCCAACGAGTTCACTGAATTGCTCCACTTCCACAGCCTCTTTATTCTGATTGACTGGTGTGAGGAGTCTATCAAAGTTTTATGCAATTGCCGGGCCGTCTTCACGATCACAAAACAGCAAAACTAAAGACGATTATTGTTTGACAATTTGACAACTTTGAGCAGGTCACACTGTTTGCCAGTCTCAGCTGTTTTCAAAAAGCTAGGAGAATTTTATGGTGCAACAACTATACGTATGGCGAAATTCTGTATTGCAGGATGCTGCCAACTAGTCGACCTGACACGATAATAACAAGACCTGAAGGCCCACTAGAATTCATCGTTCAGTATGGAAATGAGAGCGTCTTCCCAAATATCCCCATCGCTACTCAAATAATGCTAACCATCGCAGTTTCTATCGCCAGCTGCAAGAGGTTATTCAGCAAGTTGAAACTGATATACTAACATACTTGAGAGCCTCAATGGGTCAAAGCAGACTATGTGATCTCGCTCTACTAAGTGTAGACGGAAAAAGAAGAGGCGAAAAAACTGACTTTGAGCATATCATCGACCTATTCGCTTCATCGAAAGCAAGGAAGATAAAACTTTAATTGTCTCTTACCGTTATAATTCAATAGACGAATGGGGGGGGGGGGTTAGGGTGTGTATAATTCTTGGACTGGTAGTATATGATGCGGGGGAAGGGGCGACATTTCAGTGTTTGCCCTGAGCGCTGCTTTGGATAGTTAGGCCCCTAATCAGGGATGACGCCAGGTGGGAGAAGGGGTCATGCCCCTTCCCCGGTAGGGGAAGACTGTCCTTTAGTTGGAATAAGTTACGATATATTCTTTGAAAGCCCTAATGATGGGTATGTAACCACTCCCCCCCCCCCACAACGACCAGTCGCCTCGACAAATTTTGGGGGGTTCATTTGCTCCTCCTCAGTCTGAAGTACAGGTTCTCCAAGAAAAATCCAAATTTTTTCAATTTTCCTCCATAATCTCCCAAATTTTGTAAATTTTGCAAATTTTCTTCAGAAGATCGAATCCCCAAAATTTTCTCAGTGCGCCCAGTATCACTGGTCAACAAGAAGCGTTAGCCATCCTTTCGGCGACTAATAGCTTTTGTAAGGGCGTCACGGTTTCTGGTCACCCCTGGGTCGGAGAACCTAGTCCTCCTGTAGGGCAAATCCTGACATCTGTCCTCACCCCTGTAAGAAGTGTAGGAGTGTCAGAGAGACGAAAGTGGGTGACCTGACAGCGCCGAAGAATCCTCTGGAACCCCAGGATAAAATTTCTTTCAACTAATGTCCGAAAACCATTCAACTCTGAATGAAGTTGACTGGTTGTGAATGGTTTTAACTGATTTTACGAATACGAATACGAATGGGCTTGAAAAGTCATCTTGGAAATTAAAATGGTTCGCAATGGTTTCATCCTTTTTTTGAATGGGAAAGTATTCGAAAACCCTCTCAAAATATGAATGGACCCATTCATGACAATTTAATGTTTCTGGAATGTAATTTCATTCTCAGGCGCTACGATGAGCTATGAGAGTGTGTTTAATTTCACTCACAGTGTATGTAAAGGTAAGTGGTGTGCTATTTGTATTCATCCATCAGCGTATGTATAGTTAAGGCCTACCACCTCTATACTTAGTTTGCCCCCTCCCAACATAATGCCACCAATCAAAATAAATTTTCAGTGAAGGTCAATGTATAAAATGCCCACCTTTAGTCTTTACTAGCTACTTTGAGGGAGACCTAGAATAAAAAAACCGTGACCTCACTTAGAACAGGGGCATAGCAAGCGGGTGAACAGGGAGGACAATGTCCACCGGGATCCCGACAAGACCCCTACTAAAATTAACCAAAAAATTGGGGGAGGAGGCTGGTCCAGGCTAAGATCCTCAATTTTTGTACCTAGGTTTACTCGACCTTTTCAAAATAGCATTGTCTAATAGCCAATAGACAGCGGGACAAAGTATCGAAAATAGTACCTTGTACACGTGTGTGTAGGTGTGTGTGTGTTTGTAGATATTTGCAAGGATGGTTGGAGATATGCAATAAGGTTTGTGATACCACTGGTTTTGGGGCCCCTCACTGTCGATCCATTTGCCCCACCAGGTTTTGCCACACCCCATGACCACGAGATATTTATAAAACTGCGTCAGGTAACTCAAACAAGTCCGTGTGAGAGCTTAGGATTATAAAGCTCCCACTAGATGTATGCTATTGCTTTCATCTGTTCATAGTTACCGTGTCGTGGAAGTTGAGGTTCTACCTTGCAAAGAAATTGCATCCTATCGCAACTACAGATCATTTTACTGTTTGTATTATGCCAATGTATACAGGGAGCTATGGCGAAGTTCAAAGGACTCAAGAGCTTTAAGTAAAAGCAACATTGAAAACTTCCAGTCAATGATGAAATGGACAGAATGGAGTGTTTTTACAGAAACATGCGATACCTTAGATGAATTAACTCATGTAATATCAGGTTACATCAACTTTTCTGCCGATGTCTGTATCCCATATAAGACTATGCATATGTTTGCTACGAATTTGATGATGAGGTGGCCAGCAGATGGTATGATTTAAAAATTAGAGAAAGAGAAAAGAAAAGCCCTTGAGGTTGGAAATACTGCTCGCAGAAATAGTCTTCAAATGGATATCAATAAATACGTGTATAAATGGAGGAATGAATATTTTAAAAAGATAACGACAGACTCAAATTCTCTCTGGACTTTTCTTAAATCAATACGAAAACATGTTGATCAGCATAAAAACAAAATAAATGAAGAATGTGGTCGAAAATTGAATGACCACTTTGGACGTTTCGATGATTCTGCAAGCAAAGATATAGCTCTTACACTTCCAGACATGTCAAATGTCATTCCACTGGCAGTACCAGTGACAGATGTGCGAAAACAGTTTGGACTTGTTAAGAAAGGGATTGCACCTGGTTTTGATCAGAAGTCCCTGGTGTGTGTTTAAACACTGTTCTCAGGAATTAGCTGACATAATTTCTAAGCTCTTTAGTGATAGTATAAAAGATAATCTTATTCCGTCTTTATGGAAACTTGCTAAAACATCACCCGTGCCTAAAACCTCTAACCTTACATCTGTCAGTGATTTTAGACCTATTGATATTTCAAGTGTTGGCTTCAATTGCATGCAAAAGTTGTTACATCCACATTTATTGCAGGCCATTGTTTTAAAAAGTAATAAAAATCAATTTGCTTATAAAAAGGGTGTCTCATATACAGCTGTCATGCCATCCTTACTCTCGCACATAATATCGTATCATGACTTAACCAAAAAGATACCACAGTGACTAAAGGTCGCTTTGTTTCTATATTTTTCAAGTGCATTTAATATAGTTTTACCAGATTGTTTAATTCAAGATCTTTGTCGTTTTATTAAAGAGCCATGGCTTATCCATTGGCTTGCAAATTTTTCACAGGGTTAAGGTCCCGACAAGTCGTTGCATGAAGAGTTTTCCGAGAAATCAGTCATTACAGTTGTAGTCCCAAAGGGTGGCCCTCTTTCGGCATTATTATTTACAGTTTATACTGACGAGATACGTTCTTCATCAGGATGTTCAGTACGCTGATGATACAGCTATATCCTGTCATATCTCAAAGCGCACGTGTTATGAAAATCAAAGTAACTTTCAGTCTTGAATTCCTAATATTGTCAATCTATGCGAGCGGAAAAACCTTTTGCTCAATCTTTAGAAATCTAAAGAAATGCAACATGAAGGCCTATCTGAGACTAGAGATCAGGTGACTTAGTATATTCAAGGCAGTGTTGCCACTCGGTAAAATGAAAATTTTCAAGATGACCATTAAAAGTCTTTCAAGATTCGAATATTTTTTTCAAGATTGTTACAGCCGTCATTACAGAAGATATTGCTAGGTAAAAGAAAAAAGCAAATATAGGCCCCTATTGTAATAGACCTATGACAAAAACGTTTAAAAAAATATTTTTTATTATTTTATATGATACTTCTTTCATTCGTTAACGTTCATGCCAGTTGGCGAGCGCACTACCTTCCAGCTACCCATCTCATCATCCACGCAAGAAATGTATGTACACGGTCACGCTACAGGCATACAGCTATGTACAAGTGGTACTGCTCAATGCACAGTGATGCTATATGCGCACTATCTGATCCACACGATTGATTGGTCACGTGCTCTACTGGCCCTTGTAAATTTCGCCATCATGATGGCTTTTTGCGGAAGTTTGCTGTAATACAAGTTTAACGTAGGCAATTTAGGTCTTATTAGAACTAAATCAAGAGGTGCCAGAATTTCTGCGATATGACTGGCCAGATTTACGGTAAAAACAAATGTTTTTCTATCAATCTCCAAAGATGGTCCCAATTTTTTAAGATTTGGCTTTTTTATCTTTTCTTCAAGTTTGCAAGATGGATCTATTTTTTTCAAGATCTAGTGAATTTTTCAAGGGGTGGAAACGCTATTTCCAATTTCTTGAAATACTCCTCGAAAATACTTTGTACTGACTACGAAACTATTGTAAGTAGAGTAAATACTACTCTAGACATGAATTTTTAAGATTAGTCAAAAAATATGCACAGCTGTACATATCATCCTCTTCGCAAACCCCGCTATCATACTAACTTACAGAATTGTGCTTTTTAAGAAATCTTTTACGTCTATATCATATTCAAACTGGACTTTTACAACCTCTTATATAATGTTCAAGTTACTGCTTTGCTTTTGTAAATTTTATGTTCTAATTTGTTTTGTTAGTTTATTTATTTCTATGTTTTATATATCCTATTTAAAAATTTTATATTTATATTGGAATAAAGAAACTGAACCATAAGGCATCGAAAAACCCAAAACGTGAAGCTGGCATGTGTGAAGTTAGCTTCATTGTTGTTTTCAAAAAGTTAGCTTTTAATAGCCACAAAACATAAAAATACGGATTATAAGAGTAACCTCGAAACATTGATGACCATTGCAAATGCCTTCAATAAAAAAAGATGCGACGTTCTCCACCTTTCTTCTTTCATGAAATCCAACGTTACCTTTATTACTTTGTATTGTTTGCGAATATCACCTGATAATTTGTCTCCTTCCAATTAAGCATAAGTTATTGCCACGTAATGATTTTAATGAAAGTGCATTGTTGCGAATGTAGTGCATTTAAAGGAAGAACGGAACTGAACCTACGCACTTAACCACATAGACGTATGTACATCAGCATGATTAAGCGAAACAGTTTCTATCCAAAGTTGAATCCTGGAGATCAATTAACCATAAAACACCATTAAATTGTAGGCGAATGATTGTTTCTAAATCATCCTGGACTTCAGTCAGGTATTGACCTCTTGTGAACCTGAAGAGGAATAGGCTACATATGACATAGCACAAAAAGGACGATACTACTTTCATTTCTGTCAATGATCTGAAACTTTTTTGCTTTGTGTCAATTTGTTCCTCTTTTATGGGAAGCTTAGAAACTTGACGTGGATTGCTACCACGTAATTGTATAAACTGGTTATGGACAATTAGCTCCTCACAAGGCAAGGACTATTGAGTTTGGGAACACAGAGGGCTGGGGATATTAAATGATGTAATCAGTTGTTCCTGTTAAACATCCTCGAAACTTAAACATGATCCTTATGCAGTCAGTGCTTGCTACAGTGCTATGCTGTGTAAAACAGGCCAATTTATTTCAAGTTCCAAATACTATTTTGATGTTCACAAACATTAAATGCCAGCCTTGAAAATATTATCGGGTCATGCAATTTTAATGCTGCCAGTACTTGACATTCATTTTCTGGTACTACAAATCTTCTTCTAACTGCTTCACAATTATGTAACTTTTAGCATTTTTAAGGTCATTCACTACAAGACGTGCCGGAGATGTGAAACAATTTTTTTACTTTTACTTGTTAAATCCTACTAGGCAGCATGTGTACGTTTAGCCATAAAAATACTCCTTCTGAACACCGTTCACCGTCTAGCGTTGCCGACTGCTTTACAAGCTCCAGTTTGAAGTTCATCTGACGTACTGTTTGGGATGAGTTCGCGACACACTTTTTGGCAAATTTGACCTCCGACCTACATTTTTATCTCTATATCTACCCTTAGTAAACAAGTTTGCTACACACTCTTTCGCAAAATTTGGCAAATCTGAGCTTCGACCAACATTTTACCTTTGACCCCACCCTAAGCAACCAAAAAGCACTATTTTAAATATTATCTCATCATTCGCAGCCCATCATGTTGTTCTAACACACTGATAGGCAAATAATGGCAAAAATCCCGATTTTTTTAGCAAAATTGACCTTTGACTTATGACTTCATCAATTACGTGCGCACAAGTTTTTATGGTCAGGTACCTTCCCACCAAATTAAATTTGATTAGACTGACGGTTTAGGAAGAATTTGTGCCACACTTCTACGCAAAATTTAGGCAAAATTCCGGTAAAATTTCCTACATTTTGATCTTTGACCCCTACCCTTAGCAAGCAAAAAGCACTGTTTTAAAAATTATCTCATCAGTTCTAGCTCATCACGTGGTTTTGTTCATGGGCGGCGATCCTGGTAGGGGGATGGGGGATATATCCACCGTGAAATTGGATGGGGGATACTGTACACACTATATATACCCCCCCCCCCCCCATGAAATCAGCCCGGCAGATCCAGAAACCAGAACGCTTGACCTTTTTCTAGACTTTTTACAATAGGCCTATTTTTTCTAAGGAAATGTTTCTGATAGTTGTCATAGTATCAAGCCTGGAAAGGGCCCTTTCCGGTGATATGGGGGTATTTTTGCCAAAATTTTCTTCGCACGGTCTGCGCCAGCCGATGGTGCGCTTCGCTTAGATAGTGCCCAGGTGCCACTGACTACATCACCCCCCCCACACACACACACACTTTCAAAGACCAATCGCCGTCCATGGTGTTGTTACATTTTCTGACGTACTGATAGGCAAAGCATGGCGGCAAGAAACCCAATTTTTAGCAAATTTGACCTTTGACCTATGGCGTTACCAAAAATCCAACACACGAGTTTTCATGGTCAGGTACCTAACCATCAATTTTGAACTTGATCGGGTTTACGGTTTAGGAGGAGCCGGGGCACAGTCACTCGGACACCAGACACTAAGACACACTTTTTGATGGTAGGTGAAGTAAATTCTGTCATTTTCTCATAAATTACATTCCCCAATACAGAAATAATATAAAAACAAGGGCAAAATTCGAATAAAGGAAAGAAGGTTTGACAGAACATACATTCAGAACTGATAGTAACCCTTTCTTAAACAAGAAAAAAGAGGTGAAAGTGGTAATGGTGATGATAATGGTGGTTATGGTGTTTAAAGGTGTGTTTTGGTCTGTTTTTTCGTTATGTACAGACCACCCAATTGCCGGTTTGGGCTCAACCAGGACCCCGAGACCGACGTAGCATCGTACTCAGACCACACGGTCATTGGATTGGGTTTAGCCACTTCAAACCACCCAGACCGACGTAGCTCTACGCGGTTCACCCGGCACCGAAGTGATAATGGTTTCATGGGAGGTCAGACCATCCAACCGTCGGCCGGGACCGAGATCACCAAGACCACCCAAAATAAACATCGGTTTCGTGAGGTCTTAGTTTGGGCCAGGTTTTGGTTGTCTTTATATTCCAGGGCCGTAGTCTGGGCGAAATATCGGGGGGGGGGGGGAGCTCATGACACTATTTAAGCGGAGCGCCAAGTGCATGTATACCTACAGATAGTTTACACCCAGGCGGACCCTTCATTTGCCACATGTTCCGGGTGCCATCGCAAAGGTGCTGAGGGAAGGAGTATATGTAAGGACTGGCTTAGGTTCAAAATTGCACTATCGTTAGCAAAGCTTTGAACTGATTAAAGTGATCTTCAAATTTGCTGGCTGCGCGTAAGGCAAGATGTCCTCTCCAAGAGAAGGGGACGACATCCTACAGAAATATTTGTCTATGTAAGGTGGCTGGAAATCAAAATGGTGCTATCTATCTAAAGCTTCGTAAACCGTTGAATTGATATGTTTAGGAATTCTCATAATTTAGTGATTTTTTCTATCCTGTTAGAGTGTAATTGAAGGGGATATTGCCCACCAAGGGGAGGGATTAGACCTCTACTCTTTGAGAACGTTTTTGTGTTCTAAGTTTTCCTAGACCCAGAATGGTGTTATCTATGGTGAAGCTTTGGACTCATAATATGATCTAATCTTTTAATTGTTTACTAAATTCTTCGACTGGCACCCGGTGCAGGCTCCCCTGGCGCTCTTAGTAGGGCACTGGGAGCCACAATCAGTTGGTGCGTAACCGTAGCGTAGGCCGCTCGATATTGGGGGAAATGACACATTAAACACCTTAAAAAGTTGCATCGAAGCATTCTTTTCTTTTAAATTTTATGCTTTAGAGACAAATTTAGATTTCAAGAAAGAAAGTTAGATTTGATTTAAAGAAGGAAATGCAGTCACCTCAATTTGACATAGTGTACCCCGACATCCTATTTCATGAATGGCTCTTGAGAATCATGTTACAATATGTTCCTCACTGCATGAGTTGAGAAATTTACGTATAGACTAACTCCTAGGTTTTCCTTGAATATGCAATATTTATGTTCTTACATATCATGAAAAATACTTGAGGTGAAACAGAGGATATTTGTGAGATTTAGCTGTTGTTCAAAATAAGTTTGCGGCGACTGCTTTAGCCAGTGTATATGTTGGTGTATTGAAGCGGTATTTCTTGTGGGAGGAAGATGGTTTATTCGTCAGGCAGCGGAACCCATATAAAAACGCGTCCATGACGGGGGTCCGGGTATCTCCCCGGGGAAATTTGGGGAAAAGACCCTTAAATGTGATTTCCGAGGTTTAGGGGGTCTTGAAATCATAATTTGGACAGTAGATTTGTTGACATTTCTGTATTTTTTCTCAAGTAGGCAGACTTTCATTTACGGTTTGAAAATCTCAGGGGCAGTAGCCCCTGCCCCCGCAGGCTTCAGCCCTGTATTCACAGCTTTAGCTGTGATAGAGGGGGTGATGGAGATGACAATTACACTGTCAATGAGAATCCTCTAAATTTAATACATTAAACAAACGTTGAGGTACTGTCAAGAAGGCTGAAAAAATCGATCACTTTTTAAAAGGAGAAGGCAGTCCCCCCAAGTTTATTTTCAAAAATTTGCTAAATCTTACAGATCTCCCCTTATATCTCTCACAAGTATTTTCATAATGTTCCTCAGTAAAGTCATTGAATATTGAGGGTAAACCAATGAGGTATTCTGCATACATTTAGGAAATAAGTAACAAAAATATTGTCACTTGATTGATAGGAGCCATTCCTGAACTAGTGCACCGGGGTACACTACTTCAAATTGGGGGGGGGGGCTGCATTTCCCTGTAAGTATGGTGTTTGTGTTCTTGATTCAACAACGCTATGGTACTGCTTGGACAGACCTGGGATAAATTACATCAAGGTAAACGTAATGGTTTCATTTAGATTACAGGCATACGAATTAATTACCTTAGCACAAGGTAAGCTGTTACGCTAGGACCAACGATAAGGGAAATTATAGTTCTTCATTGCCACTGTGACTTTACCTCAACAAAACTACCAGACTGCTCGGTAAAGAAGTTTGACAACCGTTAAAAGTACAAAGGTGATTGTCCTTTATGACACTTGTTGTTTAAACGCCGTAAAGCAAAGGCAAAGGAAAAGATTTGTTGTAACTGTTCAGTCATGTGAGTTTGCGCACTTTGGACCTTTTTAAGAACCTGTCCTATTGATGTATTGATGTTATTGACAGGTTGTATTCGTTTTAGAGAGCCTTGGCAAAGTTTTGTTCAGTCTTAACAAGATTTCAGATAATGACCAACGATAATCATTGATAATATGCACAAAGATTTTCTATTCCAGTGCATCCTACGTTAGACTATTTTTCGGTTTCATTCCGGAGTGCATGCAACATAGGCTATAGGAACACTGTAAATCATACAACAGGAGGAAATCAACGCAAAGATGAACTCGATATTACTATTGGCAACGGCCATTGGTGTAGTGGTGAATGGTGAACCAATTCCAAAAGATGGTAAGTCATGTAGTTTAGAGAGGTCCATATGTTCAGTATACTAGGACGTGTTAAGGATGTAAAATAGGGTTAACTTTTGCCCTGTATATTTGAAAAAGTAACATATATCTAGCTAATTTAAAACGTGGTGTTAAACGCTCAACGAGTAATATGAAATGACAAATCAACCCACTGAAGCCAAGTCCGCCCCCCCCCCTCTACTCCCACAACACCCGTTTATCATATTAACTCCTCTTTTCATTCATAGACAATAAGATCAGCACAGTATCAGCTCAACCTGATATTTAGCTCAAGTCAAACGTTAAAAATGTTCAAATTATATTTGTAGAAATGTACATGCAAGTAATATAAAGCATAACTAAATGAAATACGCTGTCTGAGAGGGCGATGGCAAAACTTTTGCCTTATATTTTAAGTAATCTTCTGGGTGCAGGGCTCTGGATGAAATCGAGTGGCTACTGACCTAGACCCTGAATTCACTAAACTAAATTAAACTATTTCCAACCAACTAATCCTTAGGACTTCTCTCATCAGCAAATAAGTATATTTCATACATCGAATGAAGAATGTATATTATATAGAACCATCATGGTAGAGAAGCTCATGGAAGTTACTTGGATCAACGTCCTCTTTATGTTAATCGAAGTCAATTACTCAATTTTACTCACTTTGTGGAAAGTCAAGAATAATTATCTCATTCACACAGGCTATGTGGACCTTGAACTTGAAGGTTACGTAATATACAAATGGTAAATTATAGATACATGTTCATCGTTTAAGAAATAAAATAGGCACTATGATGGCTTTAAAGGGATATATCAACAAGTAGACCTAAGGTTACAAAATGGAACCAATACTCAGCAAAACAGTTTGACCTTCAAAAGAAAACAGTCGCTAAAGAGGAGAAAAGTAAAGCGCTAGCGACTGTATTACAACAGCATGATTTATTATAATGTTAATTGATAAAGGAAGACGTACATTATATACCCAGCATACTAAATATATCAGTTCGAAGGGTCTATTTTAAGGAACGGTTCTTCATAAAATGTCTAATAACTGGTTTAATTCTCAACTGATTTATATAATACCCTACATTATATTACAATTGTCTCAGACCCTTGGGAGCAAAACACCGAATATCTTACATAATATCCTACTATATATTACAATTGTCTCAGACCCTTGGGAGCAATACACCGAATACCTTACATAATGTCCTACTATATGTTACAATTGTCTCAGACCCTTGGGAGCAATACACCAAGTACCTTACATAATTTCCTACTGTATATTACAATTCCTCAGACCCTTGGGAGCAATACACCGAATACCTAAGAGGACTAAACGACGACCATCATCTTAGGTTTGGTGAAGAATTTCCTTTTCCTGATTGCTCCAAATATGTGAGTCAGCTTGTCTTCCTTCTTGCCGACATTTATAGCCAAGTTAGCCTAAAGACCCTTTTCCAAATAGCAGGTACATAGAATTATCGGATAGAGTTTTAGTACATGTCGTTTTTGTCAATGGTATTTAACTGTGCGTAAAAGGTGTGTGTACAAAAACTCTATCCTATAATCCCTTGTAATTGCTATTTAGTAAAAGGCCTATGGTTGCTTGTACTTCAGTAACAAACTATAGTGTGCACCATGAGTATAGTGAAATCTGATTGGAGGCACTGTACTAACATACAGCAATAATGAGTTTTTCATAAAAAGTGTCATTTTTCAACGACTTGAAAATCGTTGGCCTATCTTATGATATTTGTATGATTTTCGAAGTTTGTTACTTTTTCATCGAAGCGTTTATTGATTGATTGATTGATTGATTGATTTGTTTGTTTATTTATTCATTTATTTCAACTTTATTTACTGAGTGTAACTCATTGAACTTGTGCTAATATTTCATGAGGCCCCTGTAACTTATAAAATAAACACCGGAAGGATCAAGTAAAAAGTATAAAACACTAAATAATTCAAAACAGTTATAAAGCAAAACAAAAAGATAACTAAGCTCTAACGAAGATATCGGCAAAACCTTGGACAAACCAAATCATATAGTATAAAATGTAAAGGTTAACATAACACAAAAGTAAAGTAAAGACAATCAAAAGAAGCTAAAAGTTAGAAACAAAAAATGGCTGGAATTTAAGAGGAAATCAATTGAAAGCCTTAAGAGTTGTGAAAAACTAAATCATCAAACATAACAGAAAATAAATATTGATTTTAACACATGGTTCTTTGAAGAAAGACTTTATGTCAAGTTATAAGCGTTAATAGCAAAGAAGCTGTTTACATGAGTAACGGACCGCGCTAAAGAATATCGGTCGTTTTTTTATTATTTATAGATGATACGATGTTCGGAAAAAAGAAGTGGTGCTTACTTAAAATGTGTTTACTCTCAAATCCTTGCAGCTTTCTTTTAACCTAGTGACGTAAGTAACTTGATTACCATTAAAAATACCGTAAGATCGAAGTTTCATGATCTAGATTGTGTCCAAATCTTTATTCTTTTTCTTTAGAATAACAAATTTGAGTTCACATGTGAAATAGAACGGTCTGAAGAGCCTCCTACCTCAGGTATGAAAATTGTTTTATTCCTTTGTTTTATTTGTTAAATATGGGGAAATATGACGAAATTTGAAGAGTTGAAGCCCCAAATATATTTTTTAAAAATAATTTGTTTATTATTTAATACAAAATATTCATAACTTTTGCCGCCATTTTTTTTTTTTTTTTTGCAGCCATTTTTGAATGAGTGAGACCTAAAATATTTACTGTTACCACTTGATTTCGTGCTCACGGGGCCATAAGGTTTCCAAAAATTATTGGATCGGAGAGTTGTAGGGTGGTGCCCGTGAAATGCCTCTGGCCCATGGCCTATTACTGATAAGCAAACTGACCAAATTTCTGTGCTACTGTTCCAAGTGATTGAGTACCAGCACAAAACTATATACAGGAAAATTTTTTATTATTAGTTTGCTAAGAGCTTATGTAAAAATAATAGATCGATAAACCAAGGTTTTTGTCATCTCTCATAGCTCATAAGGTCAGACCAGGAGATATCGACGTGATAGGAGCCGTTGGGGATTCACTCACGGTAAGAAAGGGTACTTAAAGTTGGTCTCAAATTCTGGTAAATCTCCATTGAAAATTCAAATAAACTACACTATATTCAACAGATTTGACAGGCCAAAAGTCAGATTGGGATTTATCTAACATGACCGCCTTAAACGCCTGGAAATTGCTGGATACAGCACAACCAGTAACCACGTCTACTTGTAATTGTTTTTCCATCCAATTACCCACCTAAAAACGAATTATCTTAAATAAAAGTCTATCAAAAAAAGAAATAAGGTTTCAAAGGTTTCAACAAAAATTAACCTGTTTAAGAGCTCAGGTTTAAACTCTTCCACTGGTCTCTGACTTTCTCTTACACACTTCTTAATTTAATCCTTTTAACTTCAGGCTGCAAACGGAGCTGGGGCATGCTTTCTTCCTGCTGTTATAAGACAATACCGTGGAGTATCGTGGAGGTAAACTTATTCATAATTTGTTATGAGAACAAAGACACAAAAAGGTTTCGTCACTTATGCGTACCAATTACTTGAACAAATATTTATTTTATGTTTACGATTGATTACTACTTGTTCCTATCACCTGTTTCAGCCCCTCTAGTCTTTTGTAGCATATAAATTTTGCTTGTTGTTAGCTAAGTGTTTCACAAGGCTTTATTTGCCACAGAATCAATGGTGGTGTCAGGATTTGCGCCCCGGGGGAGGCACCCCGAAGGGGACCAGCATCCGAACGCCCCTTTCAAGTTGCACAATGTCCGTATGTAATTAAAACGCCAAGGTGGTGCTGTTTAGTGCTTCTTCAGGAAATCTGAACTGTGGAAATGAATAGCGTACGAAGGGCGATAAAAATTTTGGTTACACATAAAAAAAATCTACACTCATTCCAAGCAAAAATAGATCGTGACTTTCGGGGCGGTTGACCCCTATCGAAAGTAACGTATTACACTGTATCGTATATCCAACTCGTCTACCCGATGAAGTAGACCATCCTCGGCGAGTCTCTCACCATATTACGAGAAAGACAATATGATAAGTAGGTTAGGCAATGCAATATCGGATAAAGTTTTTAACCTTATCATAAAAATTTTGTAGTTTATCTGTTGGTTACTTGGTAAGGGGAAGAGAAGGAACTTGTAATTTTTAGCTTTATGTTACGGACGTATGGAAAACTGAGACAATAACTTTACACCACTCAAAGCCAGTGGCAAATGTTTAGTACTTATATTGAAGAAACAGATCTATTGTGAGCAAAAACAAGCAAACCCTCTAAGCGACTAGTGGCCGTTTTCGGGGCTACATAATACATACTATATCGTACCGACTAAGGCTATCCAGCACGAAATTGGTAAAATACCCCGACAGAGGCAGTCCCTTACCCCCATCCCCCACCTGGTGCTACCCCTTCACAGAATATTAAGCTTAGTTACTTTCTACCCTATCTCCGTTACATCAATTCCGATTCTCACCATCTCTAGGCAAAGACACGTAAAAGATATTTACGTTGAAGCACTTGGTGCTTGCAAGGGATGCTAACTTTATACAAGCAGTTATATGTAACGTTGATCACACTAGCAGCATCTATTTGACCCTTTGTTAACAGTGCTGGAGGGAATGAGGAATATGAAGAAGCCTTAACACTGCCAAGTAAGTCATTAAACGGAATTATTGAAAGGGATATCCCAAACAGTATTTTGTAAAAGAAATGAAGTACAACTTTATAAAAAAAAAATGAACCTAACGGCGTCTTCTTTTAATTCCAACAGGATGATTGTATATATTCTTAATACATACGTTGGTGTAGTGTACAGTTATACAGAAACGTAACTATGTGTATGCCACTTTCAATGGGGGACATATGAAGTGATGATAAGTAAACAACTAATAGGTTTTAGTAACTAAGCTCATGTATTCAACAAAAACACTTTTAACACAATATACTGGTTTATCTTCGGGCAAGGCGGGGGGGGGGGAGCGATCTGAAGACCTGGCAGAGCTTGCGATGTGCCGCCGGAAGGGCGGTGAACACAAAATTTTTTGACGCGCTCGCGTCCTGTAAATGTTGGGACATTCTTGAAGGTGATTTGAAGATTTTGGGATTGTACTAGAACTGAAGGATATTTGAGATTTGTGTTTTTCACTCGCGTATGCATGATTTTTATCCGAAGTGGGGGGGGGGGGACGTAACTTTGAAAAACGCCGAGTGTGGTGAGCGAGTAGCAAATTTTTTTTTCTCCAACCAGGAAGGGGGTAGGCGCACAATCACTTTCCGCCGGGTACGCGCCTGGTTTAATTTGAAGAAAATTAAATATTTATTTTTTGAAAAAAAAATGAAAGCTTGGAGTTTTTATTAAACATCAGTGGAAAGTTCTGGGCTTTTATTGAAAATTTTGACTTTGTAGAGCAAAGTCAAGTAAATCATCGGTAGCCGTCAGAGGTTACCGGTAAGTGCTTTATCGACCACACTAAGTCTCCCCGACGGAATTAGGGAAATTGTCCAGATGGAAGGGGTGAGCCTTCCCCGATGGGGTGGGTTAGCTAGTTAGTAAGATGAGTTAGATGAAATTTTACGGCCCAGTTTCTAACCAATTGGTTTAAGTCGGGCCGGCCACGGCCTTTTTTTCAGTTGTGGCTCACTCATTTGTTTCCCCTACTCCATGCTTATGCTGAGCATCAAGCACAATGGCAGTAGGTTGGGGTAGGATCATGACCGTCTGCCATCCCCACATGGCACCACCCTGTCGTCTGGTAATGAGGGTATCGTCTTTTCATCTCTATTGAAAAAGTCTTTCGCAATGTTATGTTTTATATAATAAAAAGTGATGAATTTAAAAATTATATTTGTTTAAGATATCCTGAAGAAGTTCAATCCCCAACTACGAGGGTACTCCACTGGACACGGGAATGTAAACAGTAAGGGGTCTCACTTTAACTGTGCTGTGCCTGCAGCCCGTTCTGAGTAAGTTAATTTCAAAATGATATCGACTTGTATTAAAGGGAAATATTGCGATGTTTCACACAAAATATATCATGTTTTTTCAACCAATTTGAGAGATGCAGAAAGATAAATAATTCAAAATAAGGAAACTACGGTAGTTTTTTCACAAAATAAGCTTCTCGTAGAAAAAATCAGTTTTTTGTTGCTCACGAATGATTTGTTGGTCCAACTTTCAAAAATTAAAATGATGCCACTTCAGCAGTTCGGCATCATTTGAGATGGATATAATTTTCAGGAGATAAAGCTATTGCTGGAGTGGGTGGTGAGACTGAATGGCTTAATAATGATTAAAGTTATTCTCTTTGTATGCCACGTTGGTTCATATATTAAGCGCAGTATTTCCCTTAAAAAATTCATGTATGTACCTATTTAATTGCGTGTATAATCTTTTAATTTTTACTCGCTATTTTCAGGAGACATATTTAGATTTGGTGACTCCTTCCGTGCAAGATAATTTCATTACTAGATAAATACATGCTATTTAAAAACTGCGACATTGAAGTGCGCGGTTAGCAATCGTAATAAATGAATGGTACATGAGGCTCAGCGTTTGAGGAAAACGCAAGCTGAATGAAATCTCCATATCGCACCAAAAATTTTCTCGAGAATGAATGGAATGTGTTTTGGTTAATAGTTTTATCACTTTGAATCAATCACTAGCAAAGTGTTTTATAAACTAAAACTTTGGTATAATTCTGCCAAATTAAAACAAATACTATAGCATAGAGGCTGTTGCCTTAAATCTAACTACAACAGGGATTACATGACGTTCTTTTGGATATGTCAGTATGTCCTTTAAAGGGGATATGACACCCTCAAGTTGCTAGCAGCCCTCTCCCCAAGCATATTTAGAAAAAAAGCCCTAGAGTTCTAAAGACAGTTGATAACTGCACTTTGATTGACGCTCATTCAAACAATACAATTTCACCCTAGTTGGTCAACAGTGACTTATAACAGTCAGTTGTGTTCCCAATTAAGCTAACACACATTGTGTTTGACAATATTGCCTCGAGCAATTTAAACTCGGTGCAGGCTACTGTAGCTCTGTCTTTGAGGTGTGCTAGACACTGAGGTTTGGTTTAAATTGGAGGAGGGGTTAAAACTTAACCTAGAAGAGAGAATTGTTATTGTCTGGGGTAGAGAGTTGCCAGTAACTCCCAGGTTTAGGGGATGCAATAAAAGGTCAAATTTTGAAAAAACTGGGATTTTGCTATAACTGGCTAGGAAAATGTGTGGTACTCCGAAATGATCTAAATGTCAAATGAATGTATACGGTACTTTGAGTGTAGTTTCTGCTAAACAGCCTACCCTTCGACATATGTGTGCTTCGTCGTACTATGCGTATACAGAACAAGCAGTATTTAGCGGGCAATACATGGCACTCAAAAGCCCGTAGGAACTTAGTGCAGACTCAGTAACGCGCGCAGCCTATCACTCGACGGAAGAAGGCAGAGAATCCCTCGTACCGTAGAGACTGCGACGACAGAAAAGCGATAATTGCTGTTCTCGGCAGTGCAGACTCAGGGCGGGCTGTTCTCCACTCAAACTGTCAAAGGGTGTTGAAAGTGTAAAAGCAGTAAGGCGCTCTGTTTTACCGTTGCATTTGATACCACGGGCGAAGTAGTGCATGCAAGCGATATCATGTGACGCTTTCTGAGCCTGAACAAAAAGAAAGTTAGGAAGTAGCCAAGTTAGGAATGTAGGCACAGTAGGCCAATCTTTGCAAAACTGAAGATTACGTAATTTCATACCCATAAAGCTCATTCATTGGTGATGTGAGTCGATATATCTTGCATTATCACATGAAATTAAATTTGAGCTGCCGATGAGATAGCTATACAGCTCTGTGGATTGCCATTTTTGGTGTACTGGGATATTGTGCAAGCTGTTGCAAAACAGATATTCCAAGAGTCAGGTAGTTTTAAATTTTAACGTTCATAAAGGAACTAATAAAATGCGCACTCTTCTGATAAGTACAACGCTGCATAATATATAAAAAAGAACTTTGCAGCCCAAAACATTTGTAAAGGAATGCAGTTTCGTGGCAAAGATACAACCAGACTAACGTTTGTGACTGTGCACATGCGCGTAAGAGGAGGGTTAAGGAAAAGGGGTGTAAAAACTCCCATTCTTAAGGTTTGGAGCTAAAGTATGCTTCCACCCCCTATTGTCAAGAACGAAAACCCTTTACTTTTCCAACTTTCGAAATTTATCTAACTTTTTCAATAAAGTAGGAAACTCTTTCAATAAATGTACTTCAAAGCATGCACAAAATATAGCGACAAAATTACATGCAAGATCCTCAAATTTCCCAAAACATTTTCCCTTAGCCCCTTCCCCGGACTGCAGTCTAATACGTTCAGCTCCTCCCCCACTCGTACTGTATGTGTTGTGTAAAGAAATTAACGGTCAAAACTTAAAGGTGCTCATTGAGTTGATATGGATTATCTTTGTGACAAGTTTAAAGGAAATCATTGTATGACAATATTTCTAATTAGCCTCATTACTTATGCATCACTTCCTATAGTTACTGAAAATATGAGAAATTGTAGTTCTTTTGGACACTGATTGCATATGATTACTATGTAATGGTAAAGAGTGTCTGGTCACAAATTTGTAATAAATGACTTTAACCATTCATTACCGTCCGTATCATTGCCATTTCAGTTGTGAGTCAGATGTGCAGAATCTCTTAGTTTGATCATTTACCATCAAGATGTGAGTAAA
>WURT03009788.1:0-16472 GCA_009936505.3 Holothuria glaberrima
TAATCCAGAGCTTCCAGGCCAGCCTTAGATGCCCTTTTATAATGCACAAAGAAGGAAAGGAAAATTTTCGTAATAGTTCAAGAATGTTTCTGTGGACTCCTCGCATATATTTTTGCCGAAAAACTTGTATGAATAGACGGCAGAAAAATAGCAAAAAAGAGGGGGGGGGCTTCAGGAGGTTTGTTGAATACATCTCCTTCTCTTAGACAACATGCTCTCCCATTTCACCTAAACCAAAATTAACTTTCACTGAATGATGGACATTTCCAGCCATATACGATCAGTTTCAAAAATATCCCAAAGATAGCACCATTTTGCATCTAAGCAACCTTAAATTAATATAAATTTCTCAAAGGGGGGGGGAGGGTTTCCACTCCAGTTAGACACATCCCCAGGGCAGCACCTTTACGTGGTGACAATAAAAGGATCCTCAACGCTGTATACAAACAGGTGCGCATAAAAAAGTGAAATTTACTCAGACTTGGGGGGAGGGCTGAGGTGGCATTACGACATCATCTAGTGCCCCAATCACCAAATTCTGGAGGCGCCACTGCTGGGAAGTGCCATTTCTAGCTATCTGGGCAGCATTTTCTGTTATTTTTTTTGCCAACCTATGGTGGCGTTCCTCCTAGATAGTGGGCCTAATCGTCAAAGGGCCCAAACTATTTTGGCCCGGGCCCCCCACAAGCTAAATCCATACACAAGTGATACTTCAAGGTAGGTAGTACTGTGACCCTGAAGGGACATTTTGAGGTTTCATTTTTTTTTCTACATTTCGATGTTTCGCTATTCCGATGTTTCGACCTTTTCGTTCCAACATTTCCAAAATGCTTGTTTTATATATCCAGAGGTTTATTCGTCGAGGTTCAAAACTTACGTTTCGCCTTTTTATTTTTATTTCGATGTTTTGTCTCTCCTGGCTAATTTCGTCACATTTTAGCGGTCATTGTTCTAGTCAAACAACTGGACAGTGAATAACATTAGAATTCCAAATGACTTAAGAGACGAGGTTAATCTGAACACAGTTTCATTAAGAATTTGGTCCTTTTCCTCACAGCAAGCGATATTTTAAGGTCTTTCAGGCAATTACCTCGCGTATTGCGGCTCAGATACTGTATAACGACGTAAACGTGTATTTTCCCGAACTAGCCTTTATCTATGTCGAATGAAGATGATTAAAAGAATGGGAAAAGGAAAATGTCACTCAGATTCCTCATCATGTTACAGGGATGGCGCCAGAGGGGGCAGGGGGAAGGTTGCCCCCATCGGGGAATATAAACGGTTTCGTGGGGGAAACTAAGTCGATAGGATAAAGTATGCAGTCCCCGACGGCGACAAGTCTCCCGATTGTTTACCTGTTAATGCTCTGTTAATCAAGAGAACAATTTCACTAATGAAAACCCAAAATTTTCTGCGCTCTACGTGCTCTAGTAACTCCAATTTTTTCAATAGTTTTATTCAAGATAGCTAGATACCATAAGTCATGTCAACCCTACCTAGTAAAATGTTGGCAGAGTACACAGGTTGTGTAAAAGTCGTAAATTTTATCCCATAGTTGCTGTTCTCTAGTGTGTGCTATGCGGTACACTCAGTTGGTGAGGGACTCAAGGAGTAGATTTTGGTTATTTCGTTAGGTAGTCCAAGTGGTTTCGACACAATGTATGTTACCCCCGATACGGTCTACAACCCTTACAATTTTTATTTTTTCATATTGTTCTCAATGATTACATTTTTTGTGTGTAAGCCTACCATAAATTTTGCCGCGCCTCGCGCGCTTTGCAATTTCACTATTCAGACTCAAAAGAACACTATCAGTGCGCAACTCGGCTGTTGAAGTATCCCTTCATGTCCCCTTCTTAACACCCCCTCGACATACGGCTGTTGGAACTTGGGGTAGCTGGCATGGCCCAGCCCCCTTTCGGGAAAGTTCTGTCTCACCTATGGTCGGTTTTCCGTTGGCTTTCAAAAGACTTATTTCTGCGATAAACCCAAAATTCTCGGTACTCTTTGCCCACTCTTCCTCCGTTCCGCTACTTACAGCTTATAAGTACAAACCATTCCCATCTTTTCAAGTAACTTAATAAGTAGAATACATGGATTTAGGTAAATGTCGGAATTTTATCTCATTTCGCTAAACTTAGTTAATGTTCTCTTGTGTCTGTCGTGCGGTACGGCTAGTTACTCGAGGAAGGAAGTACAATGTAAGTTGTGCCCGATAGGGCCCAACTGCTCGGACAATTGACCTATTTAAGCTTCAAATAAGTACAGATTCCTTTAAATGGAGGTTTGCGGTAACTAAAAAAATTCCGCACGCTTTGCAACTTCAGTTTAGATCTCGGGAAAACATTTAATCAGCGTGGAACTATTTTCCTCATATATAAAAATTTTATATGCAATGTATGCTCCAAAAATGGCATGGTATAGTACACAGGTTTTCTTAAAATCCCCCCTCATCATCCCCTCGACGGCATCAGCGCTGTCGGGCCTTCGGGTCGCTGCCCCCCCCCCCTCGAGGAGTCTGGCCCCATCGTCGGGTAAATCCTGGCTCCACCCGTATCATGTTAGCTACGGTAAATAATAGGGAAAATAGGGAAATTTGGGGAAAATTTTACAGGATCAAAGACAAGGAAAAGCCCAATGGCGGCAAAGGCACTGTACAAGCGCGAAACGCTCCTCAATGGAGTAGGCTCCAGGTGCCCATCTAAGAAACATTTGTGAAGCCAGGGGCAACAAACTGTTAGAAAACCAGGGGGACTAGCTCTCGGAAACGCTATGCTATTTCTAACATTATTAGCATTAGAATGCAATTAACACTCTTTAACGACATTTGATGTGCACTAAAAAACCACCAAGATCACAATTTAAAAAACTTTCTTATAGCAGCCGATCGATTAGAAATTATGAATAGCGAAATCGGTTAATGGCAGTGGCTTAGCCAGGGGGCGATGGGGGCGGTCGCCCCCCATGAGGAGGAAACGAGAGAAGAAAAAAGTGAAAAAGGAGAAAAAGGGAGGAAGAAGAGGGAAGAGATAAGAGAGACGGAGGGGGCAGCGGTAGCGCCCCTGGAGACCATGAAGGGGTGGGTAGAGGGAGTTAAAGCCCAGGAAGGCAAACAAGGTATGGATTCAACTCAGGCCCCTTGACCCCAAGCGTATAGCGCAAAGCGCTCCCTTACGCAAGATATTTCTGATTTATATATATACATATACATATATATATATAAGTATATATATATATATCATATATAAATTTAAGCCCTTTTGACATTTTAAAGATGCTGCGAGCATTACACGACTCAAGGGCGTTGGCTGAGAGGATAAAAAAAATTTTCAGGAAGATTTCAGATGAAAAATTAAAATAATTACTTAAAAAGTAGGAATTCCTGGAGATATATTCAAGTCAAATCTAGCATCAAATGTAGCACCATTTTGCACACAACACAGCCCCCGTAAGCCAGAATTTTCCAAGGGGAGGAAGGGGTTCCTCTTAAACCCTTCCCCAGGATGGCAATCATTCATCATTTCATCCGCGCCCCCCCTAGATGAAATCCTGGCTAAGCCCTTGGTTAATGGCAGGGATTGTACGGGGCTTTCGAACAGAGATTCCACCAAAAATACCACTCAAGCCACAGGTAGGTCTTTTTATGCCAAGCACCAGCAGTGTCTGTGCGCAAAGGTCGTCGTAAGAAAAGCGCTTTCAGACCTTTTGTGACTCCAAAGTTTTCACCATTGTATATTAAGTTTTCCACAAAAGTGGCCTAAAATTGCACCATTTTGGAGAGTTAACAGAAACAATTGGGTAAGTAGGGGCAAAATTTACATTTCCTGGTCGAAAATATCCCCCTATGCCTTCAGTAGCTCGGCCACAGAACAGTTTCATAAAACTTTGAATTTTCCGTACTTTCTCTGAATAAACATCAAATCAACTAACCACTCACTGCAGAGACTACCAAATAACCTTTTCCCAACCTCGGTACAGTTGATCGACTCCCAGTAGGTATGCTTAACTAAGAATATATATATATATATATATTTATATTTATATAGATGTATACATATATGTATATAAATACAATATGCTGGCGTCAGTCCGAGATAAAAGTGCTCAATATACAGTTAAAGTGCTAAAAATATATTGAAATATATCAAAACACTCATTTTGATATGTATATATAAACATATATATATATATACACTATATACATATACTCTATATATATCACTATATATATATATGTATATATACACACACATATATATATATATATATATATATATATGTGTGTGTGTGTACAGTAGCACTTCGGGTGACTGAAGTAGGGTTGCCGGCTCGACAAACAACTTTTTGTTGGGGAACTTCAGTATACCTAAAAAAACGTCTAAACATCGAAATCTAGAAACAAAAAGTCAAATTATTGAAACAAAAAAGTAGAAGTATCGAAGGGGAAAAATCGAAATCTCGAAAGGTCCCTTCAGGGCCACTCTAGGTCTATCTCCAGCTGTCCAGAAATAAGTATATTTTCAAAGACCCTTAGTTGAAATAAGAAGTATATGACGCCTTAGCAAACTGTAAGGCAAATGTTAGAATCGTGGGTATCGATTGAGGTACTAGTATAGCTTCTGCAGAGTTGTTTCCGTATTATAACAATTTTTTGGGTATCTTTGCTACTTTGTTGTGAAAGTAATTGTCATTCAACTTAAATATGAAAATAAGGCAGCTTTAGGATGGAGTCAGTTGCCAGAAAAGATCCTTAGGATTTTAAATTCGTTTTCACTTTTTATAAAAATTCTTCTTTTTAGTATGTCTACGTCAGATTCTCAAATCTGCGAACAAATTCACTACATGCAGTCTGTTGATATGTTTGGCAAATGTCTAAGTTTAGATTTGAACCCCAAATTTAAATCTTTATCTTTATGTCTTAGTCGTATACAGTTCCTCAGTGTCCTCTGTGAGCTGTTTATCGATTGAATAGAATAAGATAAGGTGAATGCACATTTGACAGAGAAGTGGTAACGATATAAGCTTCGTCCATGGTCAAGTGGTTAGAGCATCCGACTTGCAGCCGGAAGGTTGGGGGTTCGAATCCTGGCCGGGTCATACCAAAGACTTTAAAAATGGAACCTACTGCCATTGTGTTTGGTGCTCAGCATAAGCAATGGAGTAGGGAAAACAAGCCAGTGAGCCACAATTGGAAAAAAGGTCGTGGCCGGCTCGACTAAAATCAATTGATTAGAAACTGAGCCGTAAAACCTCATCTAACTAACTTACAAACTAACTTTAATTAGGGACAGTTAAAGTTGGTTGAGGTAGTTGAAGTTTTCACAAAACATGTACTGTTGACTGCCTCAAAGAGTTTTTTTTTTTTCATACATCACTGTTCTTTTTCTCACCCAGTGTCTGATGTTACTAGCCTCATCACCAAAGCTATCGCCACATAAAATTTTCTATGCATTCTTTCCACTTGGACACAAACTTTGAATGACTGTTTTCTCTTCTTTCTACAATACATCTGACTTCATTTCACTTTCTCATTCCAAGTTTTGGAGGGTTACTTAAGACATAACAAATACAAAATACCACAGTCAGCATCTGTAGTTTATGCGGAACAGGTTCGGGCCTTTCTGGCATGTATTGTAGTGTTTTAATATCAAGCTCGAAGATATAGCTATGTCAGGATACGTTAGGTGGTCACAACTTGTGAAGAGATGTTGCATAGAAGTATTACTAGTACGCTCTGTAAGATGAAATATAGTCAATCCAGTCAAAGATTTTTTTGACTTTTGGAAATGCAGCCCTCGAATTCAGCAGACCCACTTCTGTACCTGGCCACAATTTAGAATGACCAGGGAGTTGTTATAGCAACTCCCTGGAATAACTGATCAAGCCACACCGGCCACTAACGAAAGGTAAGTGCAGAACTGAACATTGAGGCTTCATCCGTCTCAGAGCAGGGAGGTGTTATTAGCTAATAACACCTCCCTATTCAGATTGCGGTGTGGAACGCCAGATGTTTCTCTTATACCGCAAATCGACGCATTATAAATATCAAAATGGCCATGCCGGTGACTCACGCATGCTTAACGCAGAATTGTAGACAGGTGGCATTAATGTTTGGGGGTGTGCAGGGGGTTACGACCCCTATTGTCGGAGAAAATCCATTTTCGTCGGACAACCTTCATGGGTACGATAAACTATGTAGTCCCCCGACGACACCAACCGCAGTAACAAATTTCTATATTATGCCCTGAGTAGGGTTGATTGCCCAATAAAGACCACAATTTTCCATTTTTTGTTCAACATTAACCCCCAAAGTTTTTGGCCGCTCGTTTGTCACCCTATCGGCAGCCCGGCCTTTCCGTCGGGAGCTTGCATGCCATTGGGCAACACCTCTGATTGAAGAGGCAACTTTGTGGTGAAGAGTGCGATTTCCTTCAATCTAGAGCGTCTGGAAAGCAAAATTTTCTGACCCCAACCCCAATTTTGGTGGGGCTGAGGTCGGTTTGCTCCTTTTGGATGCTTCAAAAGTGCAAACGACCCTCTTAAGTTATCTCTTCCTCTGACAAGTTCGTACCTCTGCCTCTTTTTGCCTTAGATACAGCTAGCTTTGGGACTCATATATATGGATAATTGATTTCGCTCTTTCCAGTTACTATCCTCCCTATAATCCTGGGATTTTCCCCTGCGGTTCTCGACTTCTTTCCAGCACTTCCATTTAGCCCTCAAGCTCAAAAAGTTTGAGAAACACTGATCTACATAAACCTAAACAACCTACCGAAAATACTCAACATGGTTTTCTTTTCTTAGGTTAGGTACACGTTCAAGTCGCGATGAACTACGCCCTCTTAGTTTTGCTGGCTGTCGCAGCCTCGGCCGAAGTAGCTCCGCTTCTGAAAGCCAAAGAAAAGATCGATGGGGAGTACATTATTAAACTGAAGGTGAGTAGTAAAAAAGCAGGTTGTAGGGTGACTGCTAAACTTCATCCAGGCTTGAAGTTAATTGAATCGGTGTATATAAGTTTATGTTGAGGTCTCATTGTCACTCAAGGTCAAATATATGTAGCTCCTCACCTGGGGCAAGAAACGTTTTCAGTGTTTCAATTTGTGCAACAATATAAGCACACTGTTATCCCATACACAGCTGAAAAAACGAAAGGATTTAATGTTTTTCCTTGATAGCTGAAGGTTTTGCAATCGGACCCCTTAAATTTTGTATTGTTCAAAACGTTATATTGCTTAAGATAGAAAATTATCCACGCACTGTCATTATTTTGAATTTAGTTCTTGATTGTATTTGCGTAAGCATAGACAAGTTGTAGATGACCGCTGCTGCAATAAGCCAATATCGAGACACTCTTTTCCCAGGGTAATGGAAAAGCAAAATCTTGTAACACAGTCAAAATTAATTGCACAATTATCCAAAGCATGAAGAAACGATAGTGGACGGTTCGCAAAAATGTTCAGCACTGTTCCTTAAAACAATAAAGTTCGGCACTTGGGAGTAAAAATATGTACGTGTCTTTTGGTAAAGACGTTCTTTTTGTTAAGATAAGCTTTAAACTAGCTTCTTTCGGAAATTGGTCCCCCATGAACAAATTAGTAGAATTTCAGGAAATGCCGTAGACTGAAACTTTGCATTATCAACAGATGAACAGCTCGATGTAACATCATAACCGAAAAACTTATATGAACCTACTTGTTATCAAGATAAGCTGCCTGAATCCAAGCCTCGAGTCTTCTTTTGATCAACAAGACCCCAATGTCTTTATCAAATCATCTTTCTGCATGTGAATGTTCATAATTCCAAATGTCGTACAGTTTACTATGCGAGAAAGCAATTTGAAACATGGCCTACCCTTGTAAACAAAAAACTAGCGGAAGATCTTGGAAACTTTGATGGCGCACTTGTTGCTCAGACCACTAATTGGTAACCGCTTCATGTAAATTCAACTGTGATCTTGAAAACGAGAGACAAAAGATGGTTGTGGTAGTTTCAAGCTCAGCTGAAAGCTTCAACTGAGTGAGCTATTGCCATCGTGAGGGACAGCCAGAATTCTGTCACTTTTTGCGACTGTGTTTAAAGGATTGTCATTTCGTCGTTTTTCATTCAATTTGGCTCAAATTTTGTCAGTGGGCTGGGAAAGCAAAATATTTATATATTCAATGAGTAGTTACAAATTTTAAGGTTATTTGAGGTTGAAAGACCTAATTTTCTGGAAACGTTAAAAAGTCCTCTCTTCTCAGATTTTATGGCGAAATGTGATAAAATCTTAGATCTTTACAGTTTTGAAGGTGGTGAACAAAAGTTGTTCCTGGCAAATTTTTTCATCATTTCAGGGGTATTTTGTTCAGTTTTAACTTCCCATCATTTTAGGGGGATAATTGGTAGTCAGCTGAAATTTAGAACAATCCAGGAATGTTTTGCAAACCGTGTATCCTGTCTAGTTTGTGATTCGCTTTAGGCTGGTAATCTCGGCATATTTACGTTCGTTATATTTTCGTGTGTGAAATGCAATGAAAATTGTGTTTCCATTGTTTCAGGCAGTCTTTCAAATTAGAACGTATTTTGGCAGGCTTTATCCGCACATTAAACGGTCGGAAAAGATTCATATGGTATTTTTCAAAATTACAACAAAGAAAATGAAACATATAAAAATTACATGTATTACACGCAATATTCATTTTGCTTTTAATCTCCAGGATGATTTTGAGGTTTCTCTTCTGGCCGATAATCCAGTCCTCTCAGCCCTCGGAGGTCGCACACGTCACCAGTACAAAAAAGTCCTCCATGGTTTTTCTGCTACCCTCTCAGAAGCTGCTCTGAACTTTGTGAGTCCTTAAGTTGTTATGCTAAAATTGTGTAATTTGCTAATAATTCATTCCCAAAACTAAAAGCCGAGATTGCACAGCTAGTGAGCAGAGTACACAGATGTTTAACAAAAGTTGGACAACATGTCTAAATGCAGCATGATTTGTATAAAATAAAGGTCAGTACACATAGGCCTATCTTATTCACAATATAGTTCATAGGCCAGTACACGAAGTAAAATATTACACATTGGGATTTCTATTGGCGTGAATGCAATACTGGGTCATACTATCATTATCAAGCACTACTCCCGTATGTAAGAATTTTATTCAAAACAAAGTTTGTTGACTAGCCAACGTCCAGTCTTTTTCGAGAGCTCACCAATCTCGTTGAAGGAGCAGAATTGTTTGTAAATGATGACATTTTGCATTAAGAAAGTATGCAAGTCGACATAACAAACCTAACACGCTTTAAATTGAGAATTCCGAAACTAGGCTCTCAAGTATGACGCAATATAGCAGGTACCACATTGCGTCTTTATTGACTTGAAATGTAGGCAAAGGAAGAACACAAAACAAGTACACAAACAAAGGAGCAAAATACGTGTGTAGTGCTCATTGCATGGCCATTACACAAGTTACACGTGTTAACAATACTTATCAATTGGTACCGATTATTTCCGATCGTTAGGAAAGTTACATTTTAAGATTTACAATCATGCGATATCGTTGTCTCCCGCTAATCTGATGATTATGTATTCTCCAATGTATCCCTTCTCTTGATAACATGTAAATGCAAAGCGAATATGAGTAAGCTCGCAAGGTAGCCATGAAGTTAACTTAGCCTACAGGAATCAACCCTTTTGTCAACAGGTTACATTCTTAAAAAGGAAGGGTAAAAGTACTGTCCCATTCACCCATCAGTCCCTTTTATTGGTGAACAAAAACTGGGGGGGGGGGAATTAGTAGGTAAACAGGGACGCCGGAACAGCTCCAAACAGGGTTGCCTCTGGTCAAACAGTGACGGCTATCAACTCCGGTAAGTGATCAATATGCTTTCTCGCTAGTCTAAAGGTGTGACGCAAGGTAATACTATTTTAGTAATTCCACTTTAGTTTAATCGATGCCAAGGGTCGTCAAGATCTCTTTTTGATTCTTGCTGAAGGCAAAATGAATGTATGCAATGAGGCGGGCGATTGTGTGTGTATACTTGTGTGAATGTATGTGTGTTTGTGTTAACACGATATCTCAAGACAGCCATGATGGATAATATGGGGTATAGAATTATTATATTAAAAAAATATCCTTATTGTTTTATGGAGGTCAAAGGTCATATGAGGTCAGCAGAGGTCAAGTTGTGCAAAAATCGTTAAATTGATATAGTCAAGAAGTATAAATTTGAGGGATGAACCTCAGTGCAACAAATCAATCCCTTTCAGAAAGGAATCACTAAGCCTCCGGGCTTTCCGGTTAACTATTTGAAACCTTTCTATTAACGACTGCTGTTAATTTGTTGTAACATTTCGGTACTTTCGACTCAAATTCCTCTCTTCTTTGTTTTCCCCAATGGTGGAAGTTGTTAGCCCTGACGGATAAAAGAATCTGCTAACTAAAAGATGTAAGCAATGCGCCACAGGCATTACTTAACAAAACGAAAATACGGAAAGGCGAGCTGTGGATATTTTGGTGTCGTATACCGTGGGTTTGTAATTACAGTGACGATGTAAACAAAAGCATTACCATGTGTATTTGTGATCCGTTTCGCGTTCCTTTAATATCAACCTTGACAGTTGCAGTTAATCACATGTAGGCCCATCATTTGAACGACATTACACAATGACATGCTGAAATGTAAGGTTTGGTCTAAATCCAGGTTCGCAATTCGGGACTTGTTGAATATGTTGAGGAGGACGGCGTGGCACGGAAAGCTTACTCGTGGGGAATTGATCGTGTTAATCAGCTCGGCGCTAACCTCGACAATTATGTTGAATATTCTACCGGTAAGAACATGTTGAAAATTTTCTTGTGTTAATCACGCATAATCTCCCAACGTTTTTCAGCTCAGCGTCCCCTTTAACTGAATAGGTTGGGCTAACGTCTCCCCCCCCCCCCACTCTCTATGGCATAGTGTTCCTATGAATGAAAAAATAATAAATACACATGTTGAAATAAAGGGTAGTCCTACACATACACTATGTTTACGTGTGGGTCCGACCTAGGGTAGCGAAACAGCGGCGTGTGACTTAGGAAACTGACTCCATTTTGAGATGGCGAATCTTTAACCCAAAATTTACGAAAGCGTGAAGGCTTGATCGCAGTAAGGGTCGGAGATTTTTTTTCTTGGAATTAATAAGATGTCAGGGGCCCGGCCGAGTTGTAGACCGTTCCTGAATGGCCTCTTATTGGGCCCAGGATCAACTTTCCAGTAAGCCTTGGGGACGAGGGGCCAAGCCTCCGCAAGGTCTGAGGAACTTACGATATTGTCGACACGAGAATGAGGTACTGTCAGTCAAATGTTGACCATCTTTAATAAATTTTGACCACCATTAATATATATTACCTTAAATGGGCACTTAAGGGGTTTAAAAAATCACCGTCAGACCAGTTTGTATTCGAATATAGCAACTAACGGAAGTTCTCTTTGATCCTGCAAGGGGCTAGTCCTGCCGGGGTGGGAGAAAGGAGGATGGTAGGCGTCGCATGGGGCTTAGAAAGTCTTATGCCACTAAAGCTGTCCTGCAGGTAAGGATAATGAGGAAGCCGAAATTGGCATACAGAACAATTTCATTTTGAAAACATTTTACCGTTTTACTGCATAATACATTGCAAAAATTATCTGTTATGTTTATGGACATCAAGGAAAAGCCTAGATTCAGGGTTAAAGTGGCGGGACAATTTTTAGTCATGGCTTTTTCTGCCACAGCTTTCGCTGCCACTGATGGGAATACGAGGGTCCTCAATAAGCAAAATAATAAACTTGAACACTGTCAAACGTCGGATTTCGTGACATCTGGCAATTAAAGATTATTAACAAACTTTGTACAGGATACCTTGCGAAAACGCCGCCTCCAGGGAGCGATATCACCCCGTTGGGAACCACTGCATTAGACTATTGTCTATCTATGTTGATCACTTCTTAATATTTGAAATGACAACGGTAGTAACTTTGAATGCCTGAAAAAAATAGTCCACATTTGTATCATAGAAAAAAAGGAGAATGAAGAAAGAGAATTAGCCTAACTAACTTGATCTACTTTTTTTTTCTTTGAGATTTCAAGGATGGTTGGGGAGAGTTAATTTAAGTGTATCACCAATGCAGTACTTGTAGCGCACGTGTACTGCCGCGCAGTTCATTCAAATAAAATACTAAGGCCAGTAAGTAGAACAAGCTTTAAATTTTTTTACGCTTCACTGATTCAGCTCAATAGATGTAAATGGAGCAAGCTGGACAGCTGAACTCATGAGGTCAACGGGGTAAAAAACATTTAATGAACGGTGACTGCGGACAAAGTGGGATATTAAAGTGCCAATAATAATAACTAGTTGTGCTGAATTTTGTCTATTATTTTGTAATGACCACCTTATGCCTTTGAAGACTTGATACCGCAAAAATTAAGGGACACAAAATAAAGACATGTATTATTAGTTGTTCATAATCAACATTTATTTGATATAACATCACCTTGGAAGGTGTTCAAGTGAACACAATAGCTGAACATACATCCTTTCACGACTCTGCAGGAAATAGAGGAAACCAAGCCAATGTATTTGTTATTGATACTGGTGGGTCTCCCGATGATCCCGAATTTGGGGGTCGTCTGAGCGTGTCTGCCGAAATGGACTTCGTTTCTACTGGAAAAGTAGGTGATAGCCTATTTAATTTTAAAACAGTAACAATTTCCATGTCAAGTTAATTCAGTATTCGATGTAAGTTTAAGTCATTCACCAGGTTATTAGTCTCTTAATTGCTGTACGGAGGGTTTCTGCGTACAGAACACTATTGTTAACGCATGAGGTCATAGCTGTCACGGTGAACTCAAGACCAGAAATCGGGAATGAATCTCAACACAGCTACCCTGCAGGAATGAATTATCAAAACATTGTTAATTTTTAAGGTAGTCTCCTCCGAATTTAAACCTTGCCTTAGCTGCCATAGTCCATAAGAAAAAAACTCAATACGGCCATTCTGACTTGTTCGGGCAACGAAGGACGACATTCATTGACACCCTACTTAGTATGTCGGAGCACATCTCCTCAAATTTGTATCAAAACCACAGTAATGTTCGCTTCCCGAAAGTAGTGTCGCAGTTTTACCTGTGGAAATCCAAAACGGTGAAAACCTGGACCCAGAACTTGGTAAAATGTTCTCGTTTAAGTAAAGAAAAGCTCAACGGCGATAATTTTGACAGCAAAAATCCTAGTGTGGCCAATAGCTAGAGTTGCGCAATGTTACCCTTTAAAACACTTGGGTCAGTTTGACCCAAAAGTGGGCTAGGAGGTAACCGATCAAAATTATTGTGTCAAATAATGACCCAAATGAGGTTTCATTTGATCCAAATTGGGTTACATTGTGACCCAAAATGTTGGTTCATTCACTCCTGACTCAGGTGTTTTTAGAGAGTTGAATAACACGTACCGGTAGGCCACGTAGCTCCCCGATCACATATACTAGAAACCGGATATGAGTGTTTACGAACAGAAGAAGTCCCAGATTGAACTAGAAATATACATAGCTGCCAAGTTAATCTGTTGAAAATTTTGCGTACAAGTAAGTAGGCCATAAGTGCATGGTAAGGATTTACTGCCGTATCGATTGAGAGCCTGTGTGGTTCAATCCCTTTTTTTTCTCCACAAAAGTTTTCTTTGACACCAACCTTTCCCACCTGTGACAATTCCTCATGAAAGTAATCCAATAAGTTCTCCTTCAAGCTATTCTGGACGACATTTGACAAGGAACTTGACTTAGCCTAGAAGTCTGATTCACTTTACAGAAAGTTTATGTTAGCACTAAAAAGCAGCGCAAACTCGATGACTGATATTACGTAATCACTGCCTGCAGACATGAAATCGAACAAGTCAGCGAGGTACCGCTGCTGAAAACTGATATTATCATAGTCTTCGACTTACAGGATGTGTCCCATTTTCGCTCGATGAACAAAACCACTAAGTAATTGCCTATAATACTGTCGAGACGATTGTAGTCATTTCCGACTTTGCAGGTTTTATGACATTCGATGACCCTGTAAAACAACAGCACAATTTGCCTGCTTAGCGAACGTGTATTACTCTGCACTTGCATTGGCTGCATCTCTTAGAATGGGTATACGTCCAACCCAAAAAGGTACATTCGACACATGCTGAGAAGGTTATGAGGTTATGATACAACTACGTCGTTGGCTCTTATCACAGGCAACGATTACTGGAGCTGTGTTTACTACTCATCACTGTACTGACAGTAGTTGCGTGCATTGTAATTCGTGTGTTACGGTAGTCATTCCCGACCTTACAATTCCCGGACCCTCTCAAGTTTTTGCAAGGTCGGCAAGTGCGGCTTTTAAGTTTTCCCTTTCGGGAAACCAAAAATGACAAGTTTACAACACTCCTGCCGAATCTCCTCATTTCTCCCTTTGGGATTCTCCAGGCAAGTAAAAAGATCCATCTCCTTAAACACAGGCTTCTACGAACCCTTGAACAATTGAGAAATTCAGCTTACATATTACATACCTGTATGCCTGCTCCCGTGTCATAGGCTTGTATACAAACGAAAGAACAGAAGGAAAGTGACAAAAATAGCTGGTCACAGCGTTTTTGAAACGCCGCCAGTTACAATGGTCATTCTTTGTAAAGAATTTCGAGGTAAACTTCCCATTTTCCAGTATAAGGTGCGTACTGTTGTTAATAGAAGTAGAGACCTTTTCCTTTCTCAGAATGGCAACATTTCTAAACGTCATGCAGTTTGTTGCAGGTTACAATACTTTGTCAGTAATAGTTCTTTGTGATGTTATTCAGGTCGTCTACTTGTTGTATGAATGATCGATTATTACTATATTAATGTTGAAGGATCAGAACAATTTCATAATTATTTACACACCTCAAACTTAACATATCTTACAAATATTTTTTTTCATAACAAAGAAAATGGAAGGCGTAGACTGCGATGGTCACGGCACCCATTGTGCTGGAACTGTAGGATCAGCCAGTTACGGTATTGCCACTGCTGCTAATATGTATGGAGTTCGTGTTCTCAACTGCCAGGGTTCCGGTTCCTGGTCCGGCGTAATTGCAGGTACGGTGTATTTATGGTAAAATTTTAAAATTAATAAAACAGACATACAAGAATCTCACAGACAAAAACAACATAGTCTGATTGTAACACTGAGGACCCTTTCAAGTAATAAGCTGCATTGATCGCACCCAAAGGTTGCTTCCGTTAGTAGGTGATCTCTGCTTCCACTGATAGCATCCGAGTGCGTGTCAGATGTTAAAGATAATTGTGCTGAGCCAGGGAGGGGATATAAGATTTTATATAACACCTTGTTAATTACTCTACATCCGATTGGAGGATTGGTGGCCACATGCCATCTGTTATTTGTCACTATTGTACGGCCGTGTGCTATCCATCGTGGGTTAAAAGAGAATAACGCACGTTGTTTGGCCCTATCCGTTTCTTGAATCAAATTTTGACCAAAATCTGGCCTACTTTGGAAGTTAGGTGTTATATAAAACAAATAATGAATGTTTTCCATTCGTGTTTCGCCTCGTTCAATGGAACGTTAATTGTTTCAACAGATGAAATTATTCATACTATCATACTCATAAACGTTTATTATTTGTATACTAATAGCATCTCCCTGGCTGAGCCGACAGGGGGTTTCCCGCGAGACCGAAGTTCCGCGGGAAATTCAGAAATTGCTTTGAAGCATTTGGGAGAAGCTGTAACTGGTTTGATGTGTGATCGTAGGCTTATTAAGGTTCGCGAAACCGAAAGTGAGTTAGGGTTAGGGTTAAGGGTTAGAGGTTAGGGTTAGAGCTAGGATAGTTTGAACTTATGAGACCTCCTTTTCTGAACTTATGGTACATTTATTGAACTTGTGGGACACCCATTTGAACTTATGAGACATCGATATAAAGTTATGGGACTCTTGAAATTTTCTGTTTTTTTTTTTTTTTTTTTGAGTTTATGGGACTCAACAGAAAACTTATGGGGCTTTTGAAATGAACTTATGGGTCGCCGTAGTGAACCTTTGGGACTAGTTTTGAACTTATGGGACGGTTGAAAAAATATAAAGTCTAAAATGAACGTATGGGACCCGAACCCTAAAACCGACCACCCTAACCCCTAACGCAATATCACTTTCGGTCTCGCGGAAACCTTCGGTCTCGCGGCCGGTAACTTACAATGAGCTGTTCTGGCCGCTACTAGAGACTGACCACTGAACATGTATATTATACACGATCAATCCCCATATTTAGTTGTAAAATGGAGAGTGTAATCTAGTGACTCAGGTTAATCTTCTGTTGCTCTAAGATTCTTAAGTAACTTCTAAAAGAAGGGATCAAGCAAAAATTTACTTTTCATATGTGAAAGAGAAACTAAATCTATGCATTTTGGTGAAACTTCCATTCAAATCGGACATGTATTACTCAAGATATCAGCAAAAGAAGTTA
>WURT03009799.1:0-16471 GCA_009936505.3 Holothuria glaberrima
TCCCCTTCATTCCGTACTCGATGTAAAGCGTGTTAGTTTTAATTCGACGACACGAGTTATCCACCATGTGAAAACACGTACGGTCGGTGCACATTGTATGACATCTGAAAATATTTTTACACTCCATAACGTTGTACTTCTGTCAAAAACTTTTCTATGTTGACAGTCACCGTAAGCCCCTTGTTCTGATTTCCCATTACTCATGACTCATTTCTTGACAGTGTGTTATTTTATTAACACACACTGCTCCAGAACATGGTCCCATATGATTGAATGATTGAATCAATTTTAAGATTAAAACGCCGATTGACAAATACATTAAGTCGACGTGTATACAGTTCAAAATAAGTTTCATTCAAAGTACAGATGGGGTGTGTTGTTAGAGGCTTTAAATGATTAAATGAACCCGGCGTGACTTCACTTTGGCTACTTCTCAAATTCAAGTTCGATACAATTTTCACGAAGTGGCTGCATTAAAAGCACCTATCATTTAACACCATCAGCTCTTTCCTCTCTACATAGTAAAGTTGACAACACAGCCTATTTCATTTGACGTAATATTTCAGTGACTTTCTTTCATCTCATATCTATCAGAATTCAAAATTCCGAAGTGTTAGGCAAATACCTAATGTTATCTCCAAGGCTGATACTAGGGCCGGAAGGATCATACATCCATTATAGCTACCGCTTTCGATACTTGTCTTTCTTGCTTCACATAGTCTCTGGAAAATTTGATCCGTGGCATTACGTAAGTGACATAATATCACTAACGTTAAATATCTTTCATGACCTCTGCGACGATCTGTGCGTGAGTGGTGACCGCATGGATGTAAAATCGCTCCTACTCACATCGGTGTGACTGACAAAAGATCATTCGCTGATCCAGTCGACCCGTTCATCTGTCATGCCCTGCATTACGCTACTTTCTTACCCTGTATCCATCCCCTACTTGAACGCTCAGGTTTATACTTATCCACCGTCACTCCATACTAAAAGGTATGAGTCAAAGCAGCCACGGACCAATTTGGCACCCCGGAAGCTACAATCTTGGACAAAACTGATGGGACACTTTGTCATTTCTTAAATATCAGTTCCTAGGTTTCATGAAACCCCCGCTCCCCCTTCCCATGTTGCACAGAAAGAGTGACTGTATGCCATGAACAAGTTAACTGTGGTCAACATTGTGGAGGGGAGCGGGGGTGTCCCAACGAGTTTTGTCCAAGATTGTAGGTCACATAAAATCCTCAGTTGACTTACGCACTAATATGAAAATATAAAGTGACCTTTGAAACCCTGTAAAAGTTTTCGCCAGGTATAAGATACAAAGCTTAAAAATAGGCAATTCGTGCCAATTTCAATATACCCTACCATCACTGTAAATGTTTTTTTACTGGAGCTGAAAGTTTTCGTACATTTAAGGGCGGTTCACACTCATCGCGGATTTTCAATCTGAAATCCTATCCGAATGTTTCTAAATCGGACAAAGTTTTTTATGCAGACTTTGTTTTAAGGATGGTCACGCTATATCGATAACTGTTCCTACCTATTCAGTCTTACGAATAAACTGTTCTGATACCATTATATAAGTTACATCGTTCTACCGAGCGTTATTTGGTCGGAAATCAATCCGAATTTTGCACGCGTGTATGATTAATGCTGTCTGTCGATGTGACGTCACCAAATTATTGGTTTACATTTCATTTTCGTAGTTTTCTGATACAAGTCATATATTTTCACACGTGGGGAAATTTTTGGCTCTTTCTGAACAAGAATGGAGAACATTTCAACTAAAACTTACAAAAATCGGACAGTAATCCTATCGCACTTTAGCCGGGACTTTTTACTGTTTCCCAAAAGTTGATTCAGGTGATCCCACTTTGGCATCAGTGATACTTACAGCCTTTATCGGACACGCGTAGTCCGATAAAAGCTTTCTGTCGATGTGGCGTCACGAAATAACTAGGTTACATTTCATTTGCATAGTCCTCTGATACAAATTATATGTTTACACAGAGTGGCAAATTTTTGGTTCTTTCCGAACAGAGATGGAGAAGATTTTAACTAAACCTCAAAAAAAAAATCGGATTGTAATCCGATCCGAAATCGCTGTAGTGTGACCCGCGCTATAGACACGGATCAAATTTCCCGGAGAAATGGTCCTGGACACATTTCGTCCAGAGACTTCCTCCCGGCAAACGCTGTCCGGGAGAGATTCTCCCCATCCCGGACTTTTTCTCCTGGGAGAATGTTTCCGGGAGACAGTTTTACCTCAGCATTTTCGGTCCCGGACACATTCTCCTCAGGATAAATGGTCCCGGACACCCGGATAGTTTCTCCTTTCACAGGGGCGATTTCCCCGTGACGATATGGAAATTCCACAACTGGCAATCCCCTCAGTTCCAACAAGACCTCTCTGGCAGATGTTTTAGAAAAGCAAGCAATCTTCAAGGGTAAAACAGGTTCTTTGGTTAACACATCTTAGCCCTGAGTAGATTTCTATATAGCATATGGAAAACAATGCAACAACGAGGACAGTTAGAAACGAAGCAATTTCCAAGCATTCCACTATGAAACATAGCCTTTACCTTGGCGGAAGAGGAAGAAATGGAAGAAATAATGAGAAATAGAACAGAAATAATATTAGACAAGTTTCTTCGTTATGATGCTAGCGGATTGTCATGAATAGGGAAGTTTAGGGGGGGGGGAGAGCAGGTGGCAATTCTCTTAGGTATACATCTCATATATCATTTCCAAAATGTTGACAGGTAACTGTGGATTCCCCCTTCCCCACCCCCATTCTGCTCTTATCATTGACTCATTGGAACGTAATTCTTACTTGACATGGAGGTCTGTTCAGTTCGTGACTTCACGTAAACTCCTCTTGGGTTCGTTGCATTATAGGTGATATTAAACAAGGAGTTTGGTTGCAATTCAAAACTTTTCGTTCGGTTTTCTGGTCCTAGTTGAAATTTCAGGGGCCCAGGTCCGTCGCTTGGTGGTGTTTCACAGTTGTCCTTGTCGAGTTGATGTATAATGAGTTGTTGATGAGCTACGTTGCAATTAGCTGTCAGATTGGGCAGTTGCCAAGATACAATGAGATTACTGACGTTAGCATCTGGCAGCGTAAACGTGCTAACAGTTAGGTTAACAGGTCCTAGTGCTGTGGAAGGAAGGTTCAGACAACTTATATTTGTGCAGAAAAACAATCTAGGATGTTGTTCTATAGACAACTAAACAACAGAGCTTTGAACACTAAAATTGTACCCACGCCTTACATGTATGTGGAAGTGCTGCATGATATTGGGTTAAAATTGCTCAATATCTTATGTAAGAAAGTTCCCAGCATCATATGTAAATGAACTTAGGCTATGGGGTCTGTATCACTTACTTGGGTAACCAGCCACTCGGAAAACCAATTTATCATCAGCGATTTGGTAAACTCTGCCCAATTTCAGTATTTTCACATGTACTCAGTGTCAGTGGACTTTTTCTGAAAATGATGCATCGGTTTTAAAGTGAATTGACTGTGCGCTAGGGAATCGGGAAAAGAAATGCACCCTATAGTTGCTTCCACTTTCCAAGAAATGAACGGTGCAAATTTTATCAAGTCTCTTGATTAACAACAAGCAAAAGCTTAGAGGATGTATGAATATCATCTTTTTCCCCCTGATATCGGAAAAGGGGGAAAGAGAGGGAGAAATTATCAGTCAAATTTATTTGGAAGGACCTATCCTAACGCAAATTTAGCAAAAATTGCAAAGGTTTTATTCTAATATGCCGTTTAAATGTATTTTGTCTTATCACATCTTCCGCTTCAGTTCCACTACGGCGATCGCTTAACCACTCTGAATAGTAGAAGGCCGAGGGCAAAGACAAACTTTTGTCTTCAGCTTTTTCAAGGTTGAAGGGACTTATGTTTACTGATACTTTCCCCATTTAAGCAGTGACATTTCTGTGGGGAACTCTTTTCCGTCCTAACTGCCTAACTCCCTGGCTACAGTAAAGGAGAGTGGGGTGATTTGGGACACTGGATGCAATGGGACATTTACAAATATTTACTGGTTCAAGCTTTTAGATACATCGACCTTTGGTTATAAGAAGTATGCACTGTTACGCATTAACCAATGTACAAACTATACAGCTTGGCGTTATCTATCGAAATGGGCTGGAATTTTCATTTGCTGAAATCTTGATTCACTTATACGGAACATTTATATCATATAATCACATACTTCTACTAGGCTTCCTTTCCAAGTATTTTCGTGTGCTGCTGAGATATTAAAAAGTATTGTAAGAAGAGGTGTGCACAATTATCATATTGCGCAGTCACTGGATATGTTACATTCTATGATGCCATCACATTGTAAGAAGTGCTTGGAGACACTTTGAACTGTGTGCATTGGGGCAATCCAAACCTATAGGCCGCACGTTTCATAATTCAAAGTAAACAACCCAATAAATCTTGTGTAGAGAATCGTGTGCAAACGACACAAACTGAGATTAGGGCAAGAACGATTTCAGTTATAAGTGAGGCTTTCTGCTGTATTGAACATAAATTGAGGCTTTATCAGTTATCTGTATAGCGCTGCCTACTTCGCAGGTTGTAGCGAAGTTGGGTTTACTGTGGTACACTAGCAATGTTAGCGGCTACATATTCAGAGTACCTTTTAATGTTTTATTATAACAAATATTTTAATAAAACGCACAGTAAGAAGCTCAATCCTTTATTTTTGAATTTTTCCTGCGCTTGAGAAACGTTTTTAAATGGCCCAGTTCAGTGTCAATTCTTTATTATGGTCGGGCCCGTAGCCACGGGGGGCAATTCGGGGCAATGCCCCCAAAAAATATATTTCTGCCCCCAGATGAAAATTGAAACTGCATAATAACTAAAGCGGTGGAATATTTTATGCCTCCCAATCACAACACTTGCCCCCTAAAAATGTGAAGCTGGCTACGGGCCCAGTTGTAGTGAAAGTAATATGAAAAATGTAGACTACAACGTTTTAGAATAGTGAACGCGCTCGTCTAGTTTACATTCAGTGCCAGTGTGAAATATGAACGAATGTGGGTGAGGCTAGAGAAATTGTTGACCTTTGGCTTGTATGAGAAGGGGATTGATAATTTGTTTCTTCATGAAGTGTCCCAATGTAGCTGTTGGTTGTCCCAATGCTTCGCCCACGTGGAGCGTACTGGGACAATAATTGAGAAAAATATTAAACTGTGAAAAATAGAAAGTGGAATTGCAAATTCTGATTCAAGTGAAGGTGTACTATGTTATGAAATATAACATCTTGCGCGTATCACATTCCAAAGGACTGTAATAGAAAAAAAAATGTAAAAAATGTCCCAATACACCCTCTTTACCCTGTGAGTTTGCTCATATATCACTTTCACAGAAAATAAGTGTTAAGGAAGGGAGGGGAGGGGGCCACGACTTCTGACCCTAAACAGTTTAATATGGGAATTAAATTACAAATGTAACACATATGTTATATGATATAATTGCAATGTAGGCTAACTGCTTACTGCAATAAGTAGAAGGACGCATTCCCATAATTATCGAGAGAAAACGAACAGAGGCTGTTTGCAGTTACTGATATTTGTCAGAATTACAACACACCCACCAGGGATAGCGCCAGGATTTATCCTACGGGGATGTCAAACACAACAAAGGAGGCAGCAGCAAGGAGCCTACCAAAAATTTTGAGATTTTATAGACAGAAAGAAGAAAATTTGAAAATTTTGAGTCATCACTGAAGAAAATTTTGGGTTCTTACTGAAGAAAATAGGAACAACTTCGCCTTTATGTTGAAGAATCTATAATCCATAGAAGAAAAATGAAGTCAACCGTCGGGACGACTAGTTGCGGTAGGGGATTATCCACTTTATCGTACCTATCTATCTGTCTATTAAGGCACGATTTCTTTTTCTTCCATAGTTCTGTTCTACACAAAATAGGTGTCTGGCAAGACTGCCCCCATGTCCATTTATAACAAACAATTATGACATGACCTTTGTTTTGAAAATGATAGTTTCAGCCTAAAATTAACATTTTTTCTGCCTTGGGGATTAGGTTTCGTCCCCCCCCCCCCTCAAAACCCATACCTCATAGGTCCATGGTTCCATACAACTGAAGAACAAGTTCAAAAGGCATTCTGCATATTGTGTGGCAGTAAAAAATCGGGTATTTCATACCTCTTTGAATATTTGTTTATGCCGTTCTGTACGGTAAGCGACTCTTGGCAGGAGCTTTACCATTTCATCGAACGGTCACATATTACCCCCGAAAAGGAACCATCCTCCCAACAGTTGATCTATTTTTGCACTCAATGAATACAGATTTTTTCTACAATTTCCTGAAATTACGACGTGCTTCACGCATTGTGACTTGTTTCGAGTGATTTTCTGAAACGGGATATATTAAGCATACTCACTTGAATCACTTCTATTATCCCTCTTCCCGCAGCCATCGTCCCCTTAAGGGCTTTAGGTTGCAAGGGAACTTTTCCCCTCCCCGTCGGGCAAAGTCTGATGCCATTTCTGATTATTATGCACTTAACACACAGAACATATTATTAAATATACCTCGGCAAAGAGTTGTCGTATTCTGAATTTCGCTGGGTGGACCTTCCGTAGGTTCTCTATCTCTTACAAGAACTATCCGAAACTGGTAAATAGTGTCAGCATTTAGACCTTCAAACCGGTGGGACAAGAGATTACCGTCTACTAAAACTTCTTCAAATACTTCTTCATCCATCTGACGGTATAGAATCTTGTATCTGGTAACTGGTCCTATGCCAAAACCAGTTGTTTCGTTCCATGCAGGCCAAGACACTCTGATATTTTCTTCTGTAACTTCCGGGAAATGTAGTGGACTACACTGATTGTAAGAAGGGGGTACTGAAATGTAAAGTAAAATAACACTGTTATCAACATCCTTATTTTCTCGGACCGGAGACAAATATTACGTCGGAACGGGGTTGTCTTTCATTTCTGGAAGACACGCAGAAAACTGTCATTCCCATTTTAAACAGGAAACAAATGTTTAATACTAAAATTACATTATTTCCTGAAAGTTTGTGCATTCTGCTCAGCAGCATTACTCATTCGACATTGGTTGGAATGAAAATGACGTTGATTTACGTCTTATCAGGATCTAATATTCTCATACAAGCCAGTATTGCAGAGTAGTCACCTGTTATACACGGGGTTCCTGCATCAATGCAGGGTCGATCTCCAGTCCAGGGACATTGTTCATTTAATTGCGATCCAGAATTAGGACAACTTCTGCTACCAGTCCAAATTTGACCCCTTCCGAATCCCCCAATGTGGGATGTGAGATGTGCAGGTGGTGTTTGGAAAACAATCATCCGTCCACTGTGGCCAAAGGGAGAAAAAAGTCCAGACCCCAGTCCTCCTCCGCCGCCCACTAAGATGAGTCGTCCGCCGTAAGTAGAGCCCTGCAGACGACATTCTTTGAAAAACAAGAGAGAGTGCCCATGTAATTTTTGTCTGAAGAAAAAAAGTGTTGAAAGGCCTCGAAAATTCACGAGACATAAGTAGGCTAGCCTGAAAATGTTGGAAAAAAATTATTGGAGTTAAAAGTTTCATACGTTGTCATGTGTAAGCCGATCATACTTAGATTATGAAGAAAAATTGGTTTAATCAGGAACATCGTAAATCTTTGACATAAAGAAATTCAATAACTCTTAGTAAGATCATGTTGTTACGTAAACACCTTTAAAAGAGAGATTGCTTTTCCAACATCAAATCAGAGTTGTAGTACTCGTACTCGTACTCGAGTACATTTTTCTGTACTCGTACTCGTACTTATGGCTTTGTAGGCTCGTACTCGGAGAATTTGAAACTCGAGTATTCGTACTCGTACTCGTATTCATAGCCTTGCACTCTTACTCATACTCGTACTCAGGTCCCTGTACTCGTACTCGTACTCGTACTCAGGATTTTGTACTCGTACTCGTTAATGTACTTATGAGTACAAAATTTCAGTTCAGGAAGTTAATATTTGTAATCTCCATTGATCCTTTCTGATTTAATAGAACTTGTAATTATTTAAAGCTTCCTGTGATGATCAACACAGAGTATCTCAACAAAGTAAATTGTACTGCTACAAGGGGCAGTAACAAAGGATTAAAAGGAAACTGTCTTTGAATAAACTGAAGAACTTACTACATTATTAATCGCTATGGGGTACTAATAATGGAGTGTCATACACTTTGGCCCCCTCTTCAAAAAGAAACATCTTGCCCTGGTGTTGTCTACAGTGTTTGGAATTACCTTGGATCACTAACTTAGACTATAACCTCTCAAAACTTAATGATTCAGCTGATGTCACTTTTACTTGTTGGCATATGTGCAGTTCCAATAACGAAGATTTGAGACTGGCTGACATGTTTGCATGTGGGGAGCATGCATTACATCTTAGAAGCAGAAACAGAACTGACCAGCTTACTTGAACCAATGCTAAAATTTTTAAAAATGACAAACCCTAGTAAGAATCAAAGCAAAATTCACTGAAAATAAAACCTGTATATTCAGTCTTCTTTGCGGGCTGGGATCAATCTTAATTATTATTTTTATTGTTAAATTCAAATGTATGTCCCTTCACTGAATTTGAAAACTTGTTTTGTGGTAGACTACAGTTTACCAAAATATTTATCATGGAAGTGACTTTGAAATAAAACATTTTGACAGTAAGTTTCCATTAAGAACAAGAACAAAATGCCATTGAAACCCGTACCTGGGGGTCTTGTTCTCGTACTCGTACTCCCACTCGGGAGTTTTTACTCTCACTACAAGTCTGCTTTAAACCACTTAAAGGAGGAAACCAACAATTTGCAAGAACTTACCTTTTACCTACATTACTTTTATAGTTTTGATTTCGTGAGACTTGACGGTCACAAGTTTGTATTTCTGCAGACGGCGGTTTTATAGATTATGATTCGAGTTGTATAAGCGACTATAAAAGTATTGACACAACAATCCAACAAAGCAAAGAGTTATTCAGCAAGAAGCTGGGTTTTTATACAGTTGTAGCCCTATCTTTTTGTTATATCCACGCACAAGGCTTGTGAATTTTTGATACGCCTTCTACGAAGAATGTGACAACTTAAAGGATGGCGATGACACTACCAGTGCGAATTTCTACTAGTGCTGAGCCTTGCCATTTTTATTTCCAGATATGTGTAAAGACCCTTTGGCTTTGGAACAGAGGTGGTTGCTTATTAGTTCTCCTCCTGAAATTCCAAACTGAGTACCCCAAATAAGAGAGGGCCTTCAGGGTCAACCTTACAGCACATCTAAAAAGACAGTCAGTAGCAGGGCTCCAGACAACGAAGAACAACATGTTTGTAAACGACTTCGGTTTGTCTAAGTAGAGCGGCTAGGGGAAAGTCGTGCACTTTTTGAGGAAAGTATGAAACTTCCCACAGTGGTAATATGATACCTAAGGATTATTAAAAAAAAAATGGACCCCAAAGAATAGCGCCCCTATTGCCGTCATCTTGAAATTAAAAATGGCCGCCAAAATATTCAATTTTACCAAATTTATTCATATCTGCAACACTTATTACAGTAAATCAGGTATCCTTAACCATGTTTTCAATATAAGGGAGTAACATGCTTATCACCACAAATGATGTCAGATGGCGCCATTTTGGATTTCAAGATGGCGGCCGTGGTTTTTTCTTTCTTCACTATTTCCCAATATATACAAATGGAAATAGGTCATGTGCCAGAGGCACGCACCCCCTCCTCCACAACTATCTGACCCAATACTTTTTGGAAACCTTAGGATCCCTGAACACGAAATCTAGTGGTAAAAGTAAAAATATTGGGTCTCACTTATTCAAAATGGCTGCCAAAAACAAAATGGCGGCAAAAAATGAATATTTTGTGTTGAATAATAATAAAGAGAATGTTCTTGGAAAATATTTTTTGAGGCATCGACTCTCTAAATTTTGTCATATTTTATGACAAAAAAACCAAAATTAATGTTTAGAACTGTATTGGAGAGTTTCAGATTAACCAAGAGTGCGGAAAAACAAAATGGTCGCTAAGCTGAGTGAAATACTAATTTCCTTTGCCATTGCAAAGCACACGTCGGCACGGTCGGCAGACAAACACGATTGGCCTATTATCTAAAGTAATCAATCTTAACGTCTTTTTTTCTTTAGAACTAGGTTAGTGGTTGATTTTGCCAACGTTACAGTACACCCTGACACTGCGCCTGTCATCACCTTCCGCTAGGTTTTAGACAGGAAGTGCCGATTGAGTATTGTTAATTAATTCTTTTTATGTGCAATGATAAAACAACCCTCCTCTACACCCCTTCCACACGCACACACCCACGTTATCGTATTATTTACCCTTACGCGTCGGGACTGTTGGCATTTAGCTCAGGCGTGCTAGTTTGCTAATATTATTTAATCTGGCGACTTTCAATTTAGTCAGTTTGCACTTTGGTTAACATGTCATCATGCATCAAGTTAGTCCAGTCTATCTAAAAGCAAGTTTAAGCCCGGAGTCGGTGAAAAATACCCTCCACCTATTTCAGCCGATTTTGCGGCGTTGATTTTGGACAATCAACGGTGCCGTACATTTGCATCCACTGGACAGCTGGAAGCTAGCGTAAATTTATTGCAGACTTCGGCCTGTATTATTATATTGGATTTCGTTGAAAATTCTTGAACACAAATTTACTTCATAAATCACAAAATACTGCACCTTTTTGCATCTGAGCACCCTTAATTATTAAAAAAATCCAAAGGGGAGGTGGCATTCCTCCCCTAAGACCCCTCCCTCAGCCGGCGATCACTGGAGTGATGTAGGCCTCCACTACTGAATGTTGCCCACGGGCCTCCACATGTCTAAATACGTCCCTGGGTTTGGTGCTAGACCAGCCCTCTGCCAAAGGAAACAAACGTCTCATTATGTAGTTACTCGTGCAGTGGGAGACTCCGTTTGATTCGCAACATTTGGACCTCACAGAGAGCGATGTAAGTCTTACCTTGAGCTTCTCTAAGTACGGAGACAATTGACATCTTACCAACTTAGGGGTTGCACACAGTTCCCTGTCTCCCCCACCCACACTTTCAGACATCGAGTCTGCCCCTGGTCGAAGCCAAACAAAATTAGTGACCCCACCATATTAGGCAAACCCATGCAGGCGGAATTCCGTCTGGTTAACTTTGCTCAAAAATGATTAAAATTTACATCATGATGAGCATATCATATTCCATATAAGCAGTTGACCCTCATATTCTCATTGCCATTCTTTATATAAGGAGAGGTCGAGTTGCCATCAACTTTGATAACTCCCTACGGAGTTGGCATAACTACGGAGTGCGGCTAGTGTCATTAATACCAAACTTTGTAAATGACATGTCGAGTTTCAAAGTGGCATGTCGAAATCATAAATGAGATGTCGAAATCACAAATGGCATGTCGAGTTTTAAAATGGCATAAAGAATTTCAAAATGAGATGGTCGAGATTACGCGTAAAAACATCGACAAGAAAATGTTAATATATCGGCACATATTAACCGAGAGAGCAATATCTTGTGTCAAATAGTATTGAATTAATTCGCTAACTTCAACGCACGTTTTGAAACTATCCGCGCCGTCTCTACCGAACGCACAAATGACATGCTGCCGAGTTCACCCGATTCACATAGTACTACACAATAATATTTTGCCATACTCTTAAAAAAATCAATACTATTGTTACTGTAATATATTACGATACCGTTTAATACACATGTCATACAATAATATTGTTGATTTCGAAGCTGTACAGAAATTACCCCCAAATGCTTATTACCATCGACTCTACACTGACTCACAAAAACCGCTTGTCTAAGGTTTTTAAGTGTGCGCATTTGTCGGAAATTTTAGGGCTTTTTGACGGGTGTGTCTACCCAACGAAAGAATATCATGAAGAATCGATAGTAGGCCTACACAAATTAAGGCAAGGCCTAGTTAGGCTATTAATATATTATACTAGTGTTACCGCTAATAAACATTAGACACACTACTAAGTAGCAGGTCTATATAGGGCTTACTATTTCTGAGACTGGTTGTGAATAAGTTAGCATGGGGTGGACTCAGGATTTTGCGTAATTCAGTGGCATAAAGCTTTTGAACTTGCCAGTATGAAACAAATTCAGGAGGTTATAGAATATGGATGCACAGCTGCTTCTTTAGTAAAAAAAATATCTGCCACAAATCACAGGTAATGTGCACTAATGTCCATCCAGAATTCCATGCTTAAACTTAGTGACATATTTGTCTGAAGGCCTCACCAAAGAAGATAAAGCCTTTCCCAAAAATTTCCTACCCCTCCCCTCCCCGACCCTCCTTATCATTTGGTCATTCATTTTTATTGTGAAAACCCAGGGAGCCTGCTGAAGTTTTCTATTGATTTTGAATAAAGGGCCAAGAAATAAGGAATGTGCAGTGCCACACTCCCTCAACAATCAAATGTTAGACTACTGTATACAAGGTACACCTTGGTTGGACTCCTTGCTTGGAGCGTAACACTAAAATTGGTCCAACTACAAGTCTACAACCCAGATTGGAGCAGTTAAATAACTTTACCTCCTGTCTAAGCTAAAGTTCATGTAAAGTTGGCAGTGTTCAAATTAGAAAATAAATCTAATAAGCACAACTGAAACAATATCCCCTGAAAATGGGCTGTATAAAGGAAATGCATACACAAGCAAAATTAAGCATATACAGAGCAAATGTTACATGCATAAGGTATGTGCATGCAAAACTCCTCTATTTCAAACTCTGAAAATATGTTTCAACTCTATAGCTTTCATATCATATGATATGAATATGAGTAACTCAATAAGTTTTCAAAATACAGTACCTAGCCTTATGTTTACATTCAAGAAAATGCATATGATCCCTATTCTTCATTATATACTGTATTTATACACCTTTCCTTTCCCTCCTTCCCCTCTGCATGTTGTCAGATCATGATTTCATGAAGTGCATGACTACGTGGTGTGCTTGCCATTTCATTTGGAGGTCAGCTATGAAAGCTTCGTAAAGATGGCTTCTTTGTGCCTTGATCTCTGCACTAATGGGGCAAACGTGGGTCAGCCCAATTCCTTTCTAAGGGTCCCACAACAGGTTCTCATAGCATCACTATACCATGAATGCTTTGCAAGACTTACTGTATAATAATGCCCTAAAGTATTGTATGGATTTCGATACAAATTGTCCCAACAAAAGGGGGACAGTTTTGCGTTCAGTACTGTTGTTTGTCAGTGCATTATGCATGCTAATTATAGAAATATACATGTACATTATTACAAACCAAGTTGCATTCCATGCACTACAATCTGAAGATCATAGTGCATTTGAAGGCATTTCCTTATGTTTTCAGTTGTTTTTCTTAGCGTAACTTTGCCGTGGGCCTGACATGGAATGTACTTTGGATTCCAAATAGGTCAGTGAAAGTAAAATTCTGATGAGTCCCGAGCCATTTGCAATCTATGATGATACTTCTTTATTCTACTGCACCAGTGTCACATCCATAATAATTGCATTTTTTTTCGTTTTTTTTTTTCGTTAGGAAAGTGCATCGAACAAGAAGAATGAAATGGACTGAACCATTCTGTCAAGCCTCTCATCCCATTGAATGTTTTTATCTACACAGACTGAATGTAAGATGAATCATCCCAATGGGCCCAAAGACTGAGAATATGACAGCCTTGTTACCCATAAAATTGATAATACATTTTGTGTCAATGCTGTTGCTTTTCATCTGCATCAGTGAGTTCAAATGTTCAAATTGTTGTTGTGCAATTTACCATACAGGGTTAATTATCATTTATTGTAAATTCGGTTTCAGGTCATTACATTGCTGAAAAACATCCATAATGTCAACAATGTGAACATTCTACTGGTTATTGTCTATTTTAGCTTTCAGTATGGTTTAAAAAAGACAGGATATGAAGGCAGCACTTGTATCAAGGGACAAACACATCTTAGTCAGCTGCAACAGCAGGGTACTGAAATACCCTTAGTAGTGAAGAAGGGTACAGATGTTTATATGGATGCTAATGAGGATATATACTAAAATAAGTTTTCTTTCTTCAGTTAATGTTAAAATGTTGTATGAGCTTGTTTGCAGTTACTATAGACAATCTTCACTCCATTGTGCTGAGAGAATATCACATCTTCAGTGTTTGTCTATCACATCGGAATCCGCCACCACAGTCTCGTAATGTGTGAGGGTTGGTGATTGGATGCTCTAGGACCACCAAATGATATTTTTTTATACCCTTGCCTAAGAGTGTGCCATTAACAACCACTCTTGGCAGGGATAAAAATACATCTGTTGGTTCTTGGGCCAAACAACAGCGGCAGCTTAACAAAGCAACAAAGGTCATCGGCAGCCTCTTGTTCTGAGTAAAAAAGCGTGGTAGAGTTGTTCATGGAACATAATGCTCTTGATCTTGTAATCAGCATTAAAATGCATTTCTTTTTCTTTAAAATTTGTTTATGAGATTGGCTTTGAATTTTCTTAGTGATTTTGTTATATCTAGTGAATGCAATGAGGGTAAAAAAACTATGGAATTGGGTGGGGTAGGGATTTGTAACATATGGATTAATAATCAGAGAATATCTGATCTAAGTAAGAATAATGAGGGTAAATGCTAAATAGTAATGTAAATACCATGACAATAATTATTTTTTAATTTACCAATATTACATAAAGGTACATCAGGTTGTTACTGTATACAGTAGGTCATGTATCGAATCAGGATTCCTTACATGTTTCTGTGTGCAAGTGTCATTAGTGTTGATGAAAACAGCATATCAGTGGCATAGAGAATGGTAACTCTACGGGGATCTAGAGTCTTGAGTTGATTAGTACCTTGAGAGTAGTACAGCATAAAGGCACAAATGATTCACATGGAAACATTACCTGCAATGAATATTCTTAGAACAACATGGAAAACAAGTATTTTACTGCGTATTTTCCATTTCCAAAGGAAAAGCTTTACTCCCACCCAAAGTTTTAAACTTTGCAATTAGAAATTTGTATTAGAAATGGAACATTATTCAAAATTTTGATAAAAAAGAAAACATACTCTTTGTTTATTAAAATTATATTTTTAAAGTTGGTAATTAATAGTGTTCATTTGCTCTTTTTCTGTAGTGATTGACTCAAGATTCCCTCATAAACATTGTGTCGTATACTGCCAACTTCATTTTAAAATTTATTTTCTATGGATTTCTTAATCCAAACAACACCAAAATATCTGAATATAGTACAATGAGGGCAACACAAAATATTTCTGTAAAGCTTCATTCATTTTATTGAATTTTTTATACATTTTTACAGTCTCAATGTCTTAAGTTAAAGACTCATGACATCCACTGTACATATGCAGTCTGGGTAAATGTGTTGTTCACCCACTAGGACAGTGCCTCCCTCCTTCATCAGAAAAGTGAATTTATTTTTACAAATGTTATGAGAAAGAAGAACACTCAAACTGGCACTCACACCAGAGACACTTTACACTCACTTTTATGGATGACAAACTACTTACATTTTGAAATTATGGGGAGTATTCTTTTTAAGGGGCAAAGACAGTATTAGTGGTCAATTTACAAACAAAAGGAGTCACAGAAAGGGAAGGGTGCAGTTGCCCTCCCACTCAACTCCATTAAAAGATTTTACATTATAGTGATAAAACATCAAATAAGTAGAAAAGGCTATGACGCGTAATGTGTAATAAAAAGCCACATGCTACTTTGGAACACTTTTTGGCATTACAGTACATTCATAGTGAATATAGACATTTTACTTTCAAGGTGGAATGTAAAATAAAATTCATGTTTTGAACATCTAAAGGAAACTTTGTGTTACTCATATTTTAATCTGTGAGACAGGCCCCCTAATATTATGTGATCTTTTAATGATCTTGGAGTGGTGCCCTTCTTTACTACAGTATGATTATTTTCAAAACCCGTGGCACATTCAGTTGGAGCCATAGTTCTTCAATAATAGGAATAAAATAAGGACAGCATAAATCAGGTGGATATGCTATGCAGGTAATGAATTTCCAACAGGGCATTACTGCTTTACCTCCTTAGGTGCACTTCGAAGTTTTGTGAATTACCTTACTTGCCAGATGCCAGCCTGATCACATCATACATTTTAATTTCAAAACTTTCCTTGGGAGAATCTGCGGACTCTTAACTGGGGGGAAAGGTGGCGGGGGGGGGGGGGGATAACTTAACTTGTCCTGCCATTTAACTCCCAAAGTAATTTGCCATTGCTGTTTCTAAACAGCAAATGTTAACTAAAGGTGGCTATGTTGATTGTAGTGTATAATAGATAACTTTTGTAACGAAAGATGAAGTAAAACGTAATTGCATCAACCAAAATGTGGCCTATTTAGGAAGTAAGTTGTTATATAAAACA
>WURT03009810.1:0-16471 GCA_009936505.3 Holothuria glaberrima
TGGGGATCGATGAACTCTAGCTTTGTCAACTTCAAAAACTGGTGAAGAGGTATTTTGTGCTTTTTAATACAAAATTGGCCTAACAGCAGACAAAAGTGTAAGGCGTCTTTGGCCAATGTACATGACTTCCAGGGAAAACGTATGAGAGCTAGGTGCCAGCACCCAGTGTCACCCCCGAGAACACATCCCTGCTTGCAATAATATAATCCTGCCGCGGGTAACAGGAAACCAATGGATTAAACAAAAACTTACCACATGATCATAGAAACTATCGTCACTAGCCTCACAGATGACTTTCTGAAAAGATCAAGTGCGTTGTAACCTTTCCTTATCTTTTTTGGTTTAGAAGGTTCATTTGACGAAGTCTTGATTTCTGAATACCCTTTCTGCTGGGGTGTAGTGTTAAAGCTGTAACCTGCCTCTAATGCCTCATAATCTGTAAGTCGGTCAATGTTAGTAGTTGATGAGTTAAAACCTGATGTATCAGAGTCGTCATGCAAGCTCTCCTCACTCTGACTACTTTCGATGTTTTCATACTGCACCCCAACATTTGGGAACATATTCTGAGAGTACCCAAATGGAAGGGCTAGGGTCGGAACGGACAAGAGGAAAGAAGAGCCCATGCCTTCATTTGGTTGTATTGTTAAATGAAGAGGTTGTTCCTGAGCTCTGGTCAAGGCAGATGATCTCTGAGCTACACTGTCCACATGGATTTGCCTATCCAAAGCCTCTACTGATGGATTTTTGGTAATATTTGGGATAGAAGTGGTTCGCAGCAACCCGGCAAATTTGGCGGTTTCTCCTGATTCACTGGATGAGGATGGTGAATCACTGGTCTCGGACTCAGAAATAAAAGCAGCTATGTTTGGAAGATGGCACATGGAAACAGATTTCTTCCTCTGAGGTTTTTTCTGTGATGGCTTACCCACTGGCATGGCTGACAAAGCAATAGACGGATCAGATTCTGGCTTTTTGAGACTTTCGTAGCTTTCATACTGTTCACATCCTTTTTGTAATTCTGACAAAATTGAAATGGAGCTGTTGACATGACAAAGATTACCAGTGGATACTTGCCGGCAGTGACCAGGAAATGCACGATTTTGCTGAAATAATGCAGATGGAAACCTAGTACGAGAAGATGAGGTTAATGGCTGGACAGTATCCTCTGTCTCTGATTCGCTGCTGTAGGTATTAGTACTGAATTGGTCCTCATCTGGAATGTAATCTCTGTCTAGACTCAACGCTGAGTCGTACATAAAAAGATCTTCCATGGACTTTCCTTTTTCAGTAGTTTCTTCACTGATTATTGGTGAGTAAAGTTCCTCTTCAGTGTCAGATGGTTTAGCAGCAGGAACATCTGTTTCACTCTCAAGAATTGGGAAAGCTATGTCAAGTTTATTGATCTTAGCTATTCTCTGGAGCAGCTTTTCCAATTTTTGGTGTTTACCTTTTGCTGCCAACCACTGGATGGATTCTGGAACAAATCTACAGAGAACAAAAATGTAATAAAATTAGCAAAGATGCAGTAATGCAAACGATAATGAAAAGATTTCAAGCTTAATTGTTTTAAAATTTAAGAACAGCTGGATAAGTGATTCAACTTCCAGCTGTTTCCATGGGCTGAGAATACTATATTTGCTACGGTGCAGAAAAACAGTTCTTGGTTAAATTGTCTTTAGTACAGCTAGGAGAAAATGTTTTGGACCTTGACTTATTCCCAAACAAATGAGTAATTCCTAACTTGACTTTCCTTCTTGTAAAACCATATGATGTCAGATTTGTATAGTTAAGAAAGCCATCCATATGACATGAGTGAAAAAAAAGTTTTTAAAAAAAAGGAACAAATTAGTAAGGATTCCTGGCACAAACTCACTTGGGTGGATGTTTGTAGGAAATTTACCATCTTTGTTCATTCTCCATAAAAATGTGTATTAACATTGGGATAATTCAACTTACTTCCTGGGAAAGTAACATTTTTCCAGCTCTGCATAGTAACTTTCACCCACTTTATCCAACTTTGCATTGCACTTTGTACAAGATGGGCAGTAGCCTATATTTGCAACAGTAAATGTCTCATGAGGTTGCCGTTTCCACAACTTATTAGCTATTCATGCTGTCTTGTTTTTGAAAAAAATGTTGACGAAAAAAGGCTGATAGAAAGTATATACCCTTCACATTAAAATAAAAACTGTTACAATAAAATTCATTTATGTATGATTCTGTACAAGTTTATGAAAAGTTAATGATTTTGATAAATTCCTTACAAACACAAAGGTATTAGCCCACATCTAATAGCTCCTGTGGCAATCTGAAGATTACGCCAGTCTTTAATGTAGTATGCCAGCACCGCTAAACCCACATAACCAATGCCATTGAAGCTGGACAGTAGAATACTTGCGGCCGCTCTCCTGCACGCTGGAAACAGCTCTAAGGCTAAAACATATGATGTAAGAATTGCACCCTGCAAGGGAAAGAGGGCAAAAATCATCAGAAAATAAAAATAACAATCCACCAAACATGTTACCAACCACCCAACATCTGGCAGCAAAAGCATAATTTATTAGAATTTTGGTTCTCAATGTGTATATTATAAAGCAGTGCACTTTAAATTATGAAATGGAATGTGCTCTGAAGACAATGTTACAAACACTGACACTACAGGAAGGAACATTAAGGGCTTTACAATGGCCATGGTGTCCCTTGAAAATTAACCTTCATCGGCCACCAAAACCGCCACAGTGCCCTTGTGTGCTTGGCTATATATTGGTGCCTTTTCTCAAATTAAATAAAAATTAAAATTTGCTGATTTGACAGTCAAAAAAGTTCAAAATTTACCATAAGTGTTTCTTGCAGAATTTTCAATGATTTAAAGACCATCATGATGAATTAATATCTTACACACAAATATGCGTCGCAAGTGTCATATTAACACTCCGATTAAATGCAAACTTGTGTGTCAACCTTCATTGGCTGTACTTGGTACTGGCCATGCTAATGTACACACAAACCTCAAACATGAACTCTGGGCATATATGCATGACAAAACATTAATGGACCTATAGACATTTAGCTCAGGCTTAAAAACGTTTCCTGATTTTTATTATTTTTCCTATTGGTTCATTCTGTACGTATTTATTCTCATATTTTGTCATCTTTTCTATACCTTTTTTCCTTTAACTTTAATGATGTATACATGAAAGAACTTACTGGACAAATAAAGCCTATCATGATTCTCAGTCCCGTGAAGACAAAGATATTTGGAACAAATCCCGATGCTACACTCATCAGGGGTGAAAGAGTCGCTGAGATGATCAAAATTGGTCTCCTGCCGAACATGTCTGACATTTGACCCAGGACGACAGAGCCCAGCATCATCCCAACCATGAACAATGACTGCGAGAGTTCCACAAACATGGCCTTTTCACCAACTAGTTGCCACTGAAAATAGAAAAAGAGCATCCATGAATATAATTGAATGGGAGGACCTGCTGGGCAGTTCAAATTGCAGCACCCATATCAAATACCTATGAAAGACAACACAGAAAGGCACAAAACAAGTCTAAGTTTCAGATTCATGATAATGATCTACAAGCATTCAATGATATTTGTGTCGACTGCTGAGACAAACTGAACTTCTTTGAAAATTCAGCCAATATACCCTCCTTTTTCCAAGCCATATCCCAAAAGGGCCAGCTCCATAAAATATATGAGAGGGGGCTGACAGTGGGACGCTGCAGAAAATTTGCAATTTTCAGACAAAAGAATTCCTTTTCTTCTGGTAGGAAGGGGGGCATATGCACTTCAAGTCTCAAGGATGGATGTTCCCCAAACAAAAGTGGTCCTTTGTATTACCTGTATGCTTAGGCAACTCCATAATATCACCAATATAACGAAACAAACCTACCCAGGTTTTAGTTTGGGAATACTCAGACTACTGAACTCAATTCCCTTTAAGTGATTACCATACCAACTGCCAAAGGCCTGCCCAAAGAAAGGCTGAGCAAGACCAGGGACTTAAGTTTTCAAACAATTGAAAGTCCCCATATGCTCCATGCATTGATCCATAGGCAAGTTTGCCTTGCTCTTAAGCAGTTTTTAACTGTCACCCAGGGTGAGCACCATCTGAAACCCTTTATGTCACCCACACCCCACAATAAAAACTACAGCCTACCATTGGCAAAATGATTGGGATCCCTTCCTTTATGCTTCCATTCACATGCTACCTACATCTTTGTACTATACTATCACTAGACGGCAGCAGATGAACCGATCTCAGGGTGAGGGATCCTGGCTATATTCTGTGGCAGTATGCAAGCCTGCAGCCATCAATGGCGGCCAAGGAGGGGGGGGGCACAAGTTTTAAGAGTGAACATACAAATACATACACCAGAGGCTGGTCCAAGTAAATGTGCATATGGGCAGGAAACTTTCTTTTGAGTTTATAAAGTTCAGAATGCAATTACTCTTTTACTGTTATTTATTGTAATTATTTTTGTTGCGTGTGAGTGTTGTGAGGTTGCAAGAGAAAACGCCGGTGAAAGTGTCCGGGTAGGCGGGCCGCAATTGAGTAGCTTTAGGGGGAGTCTTATTATATTTCATTACCTTCTCACGGAAGCCTTACAACAATGGGGCAATAAAACATACAGAGACAAAAATGCAAGCATGATGAAATACATCGGCGGGGGGAAAACCGCAGAACCTTGAAGGATACAAAGAAGACGGGTCATTGTCACGCACGCTAGTCTGACTGATAACCCACTACTAAAGTTGTGTACGAAAGGAGCTGCTGCGATGGGTTTGTAAAATATGTACGCATTCTACAACTTTGGCAAATTTTCCTGACGATTTATTGCTGATGGATAACGATATTACCTAACTTTTATATTTACCACATTTGGTTATTCACGGCCGGTATAGCCCAAAGCTCCGTTACTTTAGCCTACAGTTCTACACTACAGAAAGTTTTCTTTCCGAAAAGATCCTGTCGCCTAAATAAGATTAAATTAAAATAAAACACACAAAATATGAAGCGGATATGTTGAAGTCATTAATTAAATTAAATCTGGGGGAAGGGAATCACTTTTTAATATTATTTATTTCTTTCCTAACTTGGCGCATTTATGCACGGAGAAGTTCGGTAATCGATTGCGTGTTCGGCCATGAGTACATCATTGTGTGCAGCGTACTCAGTAAAAGCCGAAATTCACCATGATACTGCAACGCCACGGACGTTGAAACTATTGTCGCTTTCAACTTTCACACATTGAAATGGTTTTGAAGTCGGAAATCAATTGCAACTCGACCTAGCCTTAACTTCGAAAATTCATATTTACGGTGATGTCCCCAACGACTCTGGGATTTTTCTTATGTTGGTTCTTGATTGCATGTAGGTGATGGCATTGAAATTAGCCGGCCAAAGAGTTTGTGGTTCACCATGCATGTATTGTGCTAAAAGATACACAGTACGTTATTAAAACAATAAAACTGCGGTGCCACGATTTACAGAACCGAATACAAAGTGAATAAATTATTATAATAAGCCGGGTCTTTGGCCAATCATACCGCAACAGCTCTTAACAACCGACTTAGAACCTTGGTAACGGTTGACCTCACTGCTTTGAGTGATGCAATAACCACCTTCGCGGAGCCGGAGACAGCGCTACCAGCAACAGAACCGGTTTCAACTGGATTTTGTTGATGTGTGATTGCGAAATCGTTCTGCGATCGATAAATCCGCCTCCCCTGGCACGAGTCGTTTTAGCGCAGCGCGAACAACAAAGGCATAGCAAATATATACGTTCATTGTAACTCATGAAGTGTACAAAAGAATATAACGGGTTCGTTTTGCCTGTACTGTGCAGAGCTAAAGAAAGTAACGGCGAACAGTTAGGCTGCTTCCGCTTTGTTTAGTAACTGCATATAGATGGCTCGTAGTACACTAGGCCTATGTACAGGCACAGTTCATATTTGACAAATCCTAATGAGGGAGGCTTGTCGAATATATTTGATTAAGTAAATATGATTGATTTAAGCGAAGCTCCTCCCTGCGATCACAATCTAACTGACAGGGTCTAGCAAAACTAAAAACCTGTTTCCACAGGATCCTTTTGACAAGTCTCATTGACAACTGGTTATATTGCTGATTAGTTGTATAGTTCGTGTAACATTTGTTAGTTGATTTGTGATAAGACAACATTATTCTTTGAACCAAAGCTACATAAAGTGTCGTGTCTGAAAAAGGGCTGCAAAGGGTAAAGATTTACATTTGATTGATGATAAGATATGGTTGTATTCTTCAAACTGATTACACAGTTTCAAGTTCACCTGTGTCATCATAGTTGTCAGTAGGAAGGCTAGACAAATCAAATAATTGTTAAGATAAGCTGAACAAATGTTGACAGATCCAGACAAACAGTCATAGGCTTCACATGCCCATGTTCTACAGCTGCTGGCTAAGATGAGTCAAGTTTCAAATAAAATTGCACAATTCATTCACATGCACTACAATATGGTTTTTTAGGAACTGCACAACTCTGGCTTTCGATTATCCTTGCAAGAAATTGGGATAACCTAGTCTAGAATGGTAGAAGCTTTTTGGCCACATTATGGGGGTAATTAAAGGTAGAATTTCGGGGAAATTAAAAATTAAAAGGCCTCCTGGCCACAAACTGCAGCTAAGTTTCCAGACTGCCATCCCTCAAGGCTTACTACTCCTGGCACTTTGGGCAGAATTTTCTAGTAGCCTAGTCATATGAATTGGCATTACCGGCCTATTAGAAAGGGTCAACATTAGGCCGTTAATGATGTTCATTTGGGATTGAACTTGCAATATCTCTTGCACCAAAAATATGTGCCTCCATCTGCAGTTTCTTTTGGGAAAAATCATGATTCATAATGCTGCAGACAATAGGACTTGCAAAGTTGCATGCTGACCAGAGACTGAAGCACACCAAATTCTGAAACAGCCCTATTTGGGCATTTTATTACTGGCCCATATCTGGCAACTATAGCCTAGGGGGCTTGTAAAAGGCTTCAACTTATGACGGCCGACACGGTCCTAGGCCTAGTACTAGGCCTAGCCTACAAGGTTATTCAATATTTGGAAAATCGAGCATCTTACCTCTGTCACCATTGTTCTGCCATATGTATCAAGGTTGAACACCAGTTCCCCTTCCTCACAAGCGCCAGTGGACATGGAAGAGCTATTCAACGCTGCATACTTCACTTGTGGCTTATTATCTTCGTCGATTATTTCAGTTCGACAAGCATAATCTGGAGTTGGAGCCATAAAACTAGTAACAGATAACATATCCCAAACGGGGAAAGAAATTCCTTGCAATCCACAAAAGATATACATGAGAATTTGAAACTTGCCAAGTCGGCCGAGTTTACTAAGAATACTTTCAATCTCCATGGCTAAATTGTCTTCTAGTGAAGTTTCTTTCGAACAAGAGAGGTCTTCTTTCGCCAGTCTACGGCCTCTTAGCGGGTCTCCTGCACCTCGGCTCCTCAACCACTAGCACTAGATATGATGACGACTAAATCTGAAATGCTGTTGTTGCAGCGCAGCAGCATAATTCATGCAAAACGCTACGGTTTGCGTTGTTGTGCAGTCTACGATATCAGCTGTAAACGGTATCTAGGTACGTTCTACGTGCAAGTTGCCGCATGTGATTGGAAATTTCCTTCTCGTTCACCTCATTAATTATTCATGACCTGTACAATTGTTCAAGATTTCAACGTGTTGCAAGAGCACTGCCTACATGTCTGCGGTTTGTTGCTAGGCGCGTTTCATATATTGCGTTATATTGTTCGTTTCAGTTTTACGTTGACTTTATCGTTACTTTGAAGAGATGTCGAAGCCACGAAAAAAAAAAAAAAAAAAAAATCAAGTGTAGCTGCGTGAGCACAATATTATACAACTAAGCAAGGTGAAGCGAATTTTGCAGTTTGGTTCTAAACATCAATTACATATCTGTCAATATTCATTGACAGAATTATATTTCTGGTACTAAATATTGCAACCTGTTAATGAGGGTTAAGATATTGTATGGGAGTTTCTGGGAGTAAACATAATAAGTAACAGTAGTGGCCGCAGACTATATTTTGTGTGTGCTTGGAACAAACATATCCGCAGGGAGAGGAGGGGGACTTAATTCCCCCAGTTAAATGTGGTGGGCCGTAGTCCCAATTATAAAATATGGGGCAAAATATGTTACCACGACAATTTTCAACTCCACGTTGGTTCCCTCTGTAAAAATGTCAAAAGTTCCAAGTAATTTTCCTTAAAATTTGCACAATGCAAGTGTGGCATCAATTTGCATTTAAGCAGAACCCTCAGATATTAAAAAAATCCAAAGCATATCCGTATGAGGTGGAGGTATAACTGCCGCCCCCCCCCCCCCTCTTGCAACCAGGCCTACGTAATTGAAATGATGTCGATTTCACTGAGCGAGGGCAAAAATGGTAGCTCGCAAGGTGAAAATTCATGAAGTGATTCTTTGTCAATTGGGTTAAATGTCAGGGTAAAAGCCTTATGCAAAACCATCCCATGAAAGTGCTTATTTTACACAATAGAGGGCTAGCAGACTTACGAGTTAAGTATACCAGGAACTGCGAGGAACAGCTTCCTGGCAGCTGTATACCTAACCCTCACTGGCAGACACATTAAATGAAGGGTTTTAAAGCTTTATATGAAGTGCTTAAAAACTGTGATCTTCCCACAAAAATATACATTCCTATAGGATGTCTAATTTCCCAAAACCGGGGCTTGAAGTATAATGCACTTCCCAACACCAGCTACCATCGACCCCAGCCCGCCCGTCCCCATTTCTTACGTTCTTGCATGATAAGTATCATCGTTTTATTGTAAGGTACTCAATGACAGGGATAATGCAAACCCGATCTGTCAAAGCAGCAATGTTTGCTGTACGTCAATGCAACCTAGCAAAGTGAATTCATTCAAAGCATTCTGTCAAAGCAGCAATGTTTGCTGTACGTCAATGCAACTAGCACAGTGAATTCATTCATGATAGCCTCATGTGAGTTTAATCGCGCCTTATCACAATTTATGGGCGGGGAATTTCCCCTTGTTTGTCGAATGATGAGTCACAGAAAAAAGTCACTTCAAACTGCATCGAACCGGTTTTCTAATTTGAAACTTGCTCTTTTGCATCGAGAATGCGGTTTTCCCTGACCAACTCCCTATTCAAACTAACACATCCCGAGTTATAGGATAGAGCACTGAACGATATCAGTCGCGTGATAGCTTTGTGGTTTTGCTGGTTAAACGTAACTGTCCTAAATTGTAAGCGGTTGCGAAATTTTCGGCAAATACCATTCCAATGAATTGATAAGCAAGTCAACGAGGTACAAGCTTGAAAATTGATGCAAGCTGCAACTGCAAGGATAGCCTGTCAGTTGAAATGTTATACTTCTCACGCCTAGCACTGACCGTGCATGTATGTCCGACACCGCCAAGAGCGTCAACAGCTTCTAAAAAGTGTGTGTGCGTGCGTGTGTGTGTGTGGGCATTTTCCCATCAATTCTTTCCAGTAAATGGCTGCTTCCACTATTTTCGAGCTTGATTATATGGAATCAGCTATTTTGTAAGCTATGGAATCAAACATATATCTGTTAAGTACTTTGCTCAAGGCTGGAAAAAGTGGGGGTGGGGACACATGATATGATGTCACTTCCACTTTCAAAAGTGGGGGACATGTGCCCTTCGACCCCCACCGATTGAGGCCAATGGGCACCGCGTGTCTGCCTAAAAATATATTAGAGCTTCATAGACACCTACAGGTGGGCTGGGTAAGGTCGACATGTCAGGGGCGGATTTAGGGGGGCACAGGGGGCCCGGCCCCCTTCCAAAAATGCTGATTTTTTTCCAACTTTATAAAACAGTACAACGCCCTATTCCTATTCATTTTCTATCACAAATGGTTTTCACACTATCAGAAATCCTTCGCAAACTATCAAAATTTTCGGGCGCTCCGCGCGCTTCAAACCTGGCCTCAATATTGTTCGTATTATCAATATCCTTGGATAGAAACAAAACTTGAAAAAGTTGAAAGCTGTTTGCAATAATCCTAGGTGAAAGACTGGCTTTTCGATTGGCATATATAGGTTTGTAGGGGAATTGAATGTGTCCCGATGCAGAGACTAAATGCGGGTCTTATATCATGTAAATCTTATTAAATGAACATTTCGGCGCGCTTCACATGCATTTGTCACGGTTTGCACTCCATTTCATGACCATTATAACTTAAGGTAGACTAATACATGGAACTATTCTGATCACAACACTTTCCGGAAAACTGATGTAGCTTACATCTCCAACCTCTGCAGAGGCCGAGCATCAGTATCGGATCCTCTCAATTTAATTTGTAGCATGGACGCCTGGGTTGAAAGTACATATTTGCCCTTCTACATTTTTCAAAAATATTTACAAAGAGCTTCCCGCGCAGCCATTATTGGTATAGATGGTGATTGTTAATACACTTACGACGAAAAAAGTGTTCTGAAACATGCTTCTTAGTCCTTCACCCCTTTTGCCATACCTATTACAGCATTAGGTAGGTCTATTATCACCTCCCTGCACCTATACTCTCAATCCCTCCCATCCCCCATTGCTGGAAACTGTTCTTCTAAATTTTCTTTCAAACTTAGTAAAAATACGATATTAGGTGTTCAGCGTCATACTCTACAGCGTCATTTGGATGTCAGGTGAAAGGTATCATGGGAGTGCCCCATTTCATATAATAAATCGAAAACTTCCAGGAGGCCCTATACTTGTGCCTGCAGCCTTAGGTACCCTTTTATATTGCACAATGAAGCAAAGGAAAATTTAATAATCCAATCAATAGTCCAAAAATGTTTCTATAGACCCCACGCACGTATTTTTGCTTAACAAAAGGGGGCTTCAGAAGGTTTGTTGACAAAATAGCATACCATTCTCCTAGATAACGTACTTTCCTCTTTAACCTAACTAAATATTACACGTCACTAAATTATGGACATTTCCAGCCATATATGATCAAGTCGGAAAATACCCCAAATATAGCACAATTATTCATCTAAGCAACCTTAAATTAACAAAAATGTCTCAAATTAGTGAAAAATTATATTATAATTTAATTTATTATAATTAATTAAAATTTCTCCTTGTAGTGTAAGGAGGGTTGTCCCCTCTTTAATCACAAGGAGGGGTGTTCCTCTTCATTTTTTCGTTATATTTGCTAAAAATTTGATATGATGTAGAGAAGACATCAGACAATCAGAAAAGTATGTGCGCCATTTTTTTTCATGTGCAGTGGGTGAGGGGGTAGACGGCAACTTCAAAATGACCTCCATTTTTTTATCATTTTGGCTGTATAAGCTCAACAGAGGCTCTTGAGCTCCAACATTTGGGGTCTAAAACTTTTTATGGAGTGGCAGTGGTTAAATCAACACGGTCTTCGACAATAAACTTAAAGTTTGCCTTAAATGGTGATTCGTCTTTTGGTAGTGATTTGTCGACTGTGGCCCTTTCCGCAGGAAAAATTACCTTCATAGCAGGTGTCGAATATGTACTCCTCTTTTGACGTACATACTCTAACTTTTGCGTGCAGACAGTGTGGGTGCAGGAGCAATACACGTCCGCCGGGCGGGCAACAGGAAAAAGAGCAATTTTGGCCATTTCAGGGTTTGGGGCCAATGTTGAGTATCAAATTCTCTTAAAGTATATGTAAACCACACGACCCAATCTTTTGTTGATAGATAGCCAAATAAAGCCTAAGGAAAAATTGACCCACACATTCAAACCTACATGAAATTAGTTGTTCTGAAAATTCGCAATTTTCTTTTTTTAAAGTGCCAGTGGACATTTTAGCATTTGGGATCGTTTTTTAGACCCAATATTTCCTTCAGTTTAGTATCTGAGGTACTTATCTCTCTGGTACTAAAAGTTAAGAAGATTGTTAGCACACACATAAATGTCGAATTTTTTAAAATTGGGCAATGTTTCATTAGTGTGGCCCCTAAAACCTCAATATTCTCATTTTTTTTATTAATAAACAATGTGATTTAGGGCCAGGGGTACCTACCTTCTTCAAAGCTCCCCTACGTGCAGGCCATTGTCTTCCCTCTGACCGAATTCCTTGCTCCGCCACTACAAGACAAGGGTGAGCGGTGACCTCTTTTAGAAGAATAAGAGATGTTCCTACCTTTCACGAAATTTTTAGTCAAGTGCCTCAGCGTTACACAGAAAAAATAAGACTTGAAAATCATAGCGGACATTAAACAAGGGAAACCCAGATAAAGTAATTTCTTCATCAAAAATGGGTTTAACTTTTAAGAGTAACAAAAGGTAAACCGTCGCGGCGACTGATCGCAGTCGGGGATTACACACTATATCATATCCGTTACTTAACTATGGTTAAAGAAGAAAATGGAAAATTCTTTGACGGAGGCACCACACCCCAGTCCCCCTCTTGTGGTACTAGTAACTACTGGTTAAACAGCAATATAGGAATTCTTGTAATGCAATTTAATGAAATTACAAAAGTGAAGTGTCTCACAGGCCAGGTAACTCACATGCCGCTTGCGGGCGGAGTGTTTCCCATGCACCTCTAATGAATGATTTGTCGGCAAGGCAATTTTTCTTTAAAAAAAAGTATGAACTATTCAACTTGAACCCCGTACACTCTTTTATTATAGATAATTTTCATCTGACAGATTGAAATTATAAATGAACCTACCTTCTTCCGTATGTAAAAGGAAAAATTTTGTTCTTTTTATTTAAATTAATGGTCTTCATATGTCATGTGCAGGGGAGAATTGTAAATACCGTGACCTTGAAAAGCTGATCTTCGCGTGTTGCAGGCAATATGGATTACTGTACCCATACGTGAAAGTGTGGGGAGGGGGAGGTAAAGGATTGTACTCCCCACTCTTAAGATGGTGGGGAGATCGCATCCTGCAACCTGACCTCTGCCACTTTTTTAACGCCTAGGATTTATGGTTCCCATTCATCAACCCTGCTCTGCCCTGCCCCCTCTCCTGCGCAATTGAAGACCGCCACCATTACCCAACAATTTTCTCTACAGCCGCCGGTACGGTGCAAAGTGCACAAGGTCTGAGGTCTTTATCGTCTTTTGACAATATTCTTTTCACTCGGAGGAATAACATATCCGCAGTTGTGAAAAGCTGACGAAAGTATGCATACACACATTGTGGAGTTCATCACAGTTCGTTCGTATATGCTGTACTGTACTAGCGTTGAAAACAGGAAGCAATTCAATAGTATTGTCTGACTCACGTGAGTCTTACTGTCACGGTCACAGGAACTAATCTGATTACTCGGTTACCGGTAGTTCTTTGATATAAATCATGTGATATACTTTCTGAAACGAATTTTTTGACACTCTTTCCAAGTTTTGGAAATGGATTTATGAAAGACTTTTATGTTTCATTCCTCTATATGAATTTATAACCTAAGCCAGCTGGGTGGAGAACCTTTTTCCACTGACGGGCCGTTTTGATAATCATAATCCGCTCGCAGGTCAACAGCACCGCAGACGAGGACGTAAACCAGCTTTCCTTATAGGCGCAGGCCAAGGGGCCCCAGACGGACCCTGGGGTGTGTCTAGGGGAAAAGTCAAGGTATATAAGGAACTGGGGCGAAACCCCGGAACTCTGGTGTATGGTATTTGGAGCACAGCTGTAGCCCATTCCAGGGACGATTTTCGATTCCATTACCTTCTATTCCTGGCCAAATCCGAGTCCTGCTTGACATCCCAACCAAAAAGTGTGATGAGACAAATTTACCTCCAGAAATAGAACTTAGTATTCGAAGTGTTACATTGCAATTTGCAAGCCTACATAGATGTACATTTTTTTGCTTGTTATTGCTCTTTACTTTATCTTGTTAGAAGATCAACTCAAGATCAACGCCATCACAAAAACTTGAAATACATTATTCGAAAATACATAATTATACAAAAGAGGGTATCATAAGAGAACATAAACACTGAATTTCATGTAAAAACGATTAAACCCAAAACAAATTCATCCAGGGGAGCCAATATTTTTCCCAATTTTTTTCTAAAATATTCTTTTGAAGAACTTAGTTTTGCAAGAAAGAATAATTTTTCAAGTAAACAAGGGCTTGATAAACACTCGGGTGCTTCCTTAACTGCTTTACAATAAAAAATATAGCCTATATACATTTTCACCAATGCAATGATGAAGTTAGAGGCGATCAGTAAAACAACAAAACAAAACTGTAGATTTATCATGCATAATTCATTTGAAAAGTCAATATGATTCTCAGTGGTTCGAAATTACGATGAAAAATGTACAATCATTGAAAAGTGGGCAGAAAGTGCACATATTTGGATGAGTCGGGAGGGGGGGCTTTACTGTGTAGGCAACAAATACTTCTATGTAAGAATTGGTGTACCAACAATTACACCAATTTTTAGTCAAGGAAATAATGTTACGTAACTGTAGTTGACAGACACAGCCTTCAATTATCGTGGTTACGTTGATGTTTATACAGGATTCCACGCCTTGAGAAAATTTTAACGATCGAATTCTATGTGCGTACCAGCGAAGCTGAGTTAGAAGCTCGGCCCTGCCCCCAAACTGCAGCTAAAATATTTCTGTAGGCCTATGGTGTTTACTTGATACGTCTCAGTGAGTCTGTCTCTCAGTTTACAGTGGGCCTAGATAGATTGCGAGTGCATCTTGGGATCGTTAATCCGAAAGCAACCGTTAAAGCTAGCAATCACTTAGACTCAACCAAAACTAACCCCAGACTCAGAAAAGAGGAAACATTGGTGCAATCATTTTAGCCAGGGGCGAGGGGGCTTTAACCCCATTCCCTCTGAGGTTGGGGTGATTAAGCCATTTTCTGTGGTAGATTACATGGTCACTGGATATACTTGGGTAATTCGATGAAAGAATGGAACAGCCAGCTCTGGTATTTCTCACGCAAGAACGGTTTAACCTCCCCGGGAAGAAAACCCGCCGGGGAAAGCTGACCGCGTCAGGATTTTTTTCAATTCCCTCGTCGAGGGTGTGGTGAAGTATAAGCTGGGACCGAGGGCATCAATCGCCGGCCCAGATAATTTTCCTGGTTTTGCTCTTTATGAGAGCAGATTCTTTACCAAAAAAGTTTGATTTAGTTTCTTTCATAGTTTCCTGCATATAGATTTCTTAAGTCGGAAATTTCATCCCAGTTCACTTAGCTCATATCTTCCAAGTCTCACGCGATTCGCGGCAGTCACACATGTGGAATGCGCCTCAAGCATACCCGCAAGTCCTCTGTTTTCTTACGCACCCATGGGAAAGTTTAACTCCCAAATTGAGTTTCATTGCAATAAAGACCTACTTGGGTTCAACGATTTTTCCATTAGCCCCGCTCCTTTGTATGTAAAGTACTGATTTGGTAACAGTCGACCTGTCACCTATCCTTGTTACTGCATTGGAACAGGATTTTTTTAGCCTTCACGTTAATGGCATAATGAAACTGAATGTTCTATGGAAAACTTTTGAATGTCTCTGTTTTCGAAAGACGAGTCAAATTTTCTATGAATTTCAGAGAGACATACAATTTTTTCTTTAACTTAGCAAAGAAAGAACAAGTTTTGGCTTCAAAGAATAGGCTTGGATTAGCCTATGTGTTCTAGTCTCAGCCGCAACCATTCTATCGGGTGGAAAAATATCCTGAAATCAATAATTTTAAATTTACGGATAATCCACTTATTATGATTCTCACAAGCCTACCAAACTTAGATCGGGGGAGGGGTCCGAAGACCCATGGGGTCATCTTAATAGACAAAGATGGAAGAAAGATATTTTGTAGATCGGAGGAAGAGTGGGCTACGTTTTACATGTTCGTGTAAATGATGGAAAACAACCTACAAGATATGTTTTCAGAAATAGAATATATTTAGAAATTTGAAAGTCACCGGCATGACAATCCCCCTCCCCAAAACACATTTGTCGGATGGTGGGCTACTCGTTACGGGAGGTTTGGACCATTTCATTGGGCAAACGAAATAGGTAAGATTCAACGCCTAACCATCCGCAATGGCCTGGGACCAGCAGCTCGATAATTGATCTACTACGTTCTCTCTATGGATATGGATTGTTTTATGTGTTATTTTGGCGCGCTTGGTGCAATTTGCGATTTCACAGACAACAAATGAGATTTTCTGCAAAACACCAAATCATCACTTACCTGATTATGGAAACTACATACATACGTAGTGCAAAATGTACTGTCATGCATTGATATATCATATAAAAGTTTTCTTTACTCCTCAACCTACCCTTGCCCCCACCTCCATCCCCGTCGCCATCATTCCTCTTAGTTATCCATCGCAACTGCAACGTTTTGTGTTGCTGGCCCCAGCTGAAATCCAGGCCTGTGCCCTATACCCCACCCCATCGATGGATGATAGAGATGCAGTTTCAGTCTTAT
>WURT03009831.1:0-16471 GCA_009936505.3 Holothuria glaberrima
AGATATCGTGTTTACAAGGTTTTGGCTTTTGACCTCTGGTGACCTCAAATGACCTTTGGCCTCCACCAAAAACAATAAGGTTCTTCCTCTCAACATGGCAAATCTATATACCAAATATGAAATGTATCGGTCATTGCTACCTTGAGATATCATGTTTACAAGCCATTTACGAGATTTTCAGTTTTTCCTATGATGACCTCAAATGACCTTTTAACCTCCACCAAAAACAATAGGGTTCCTTCTCTCAACATGACAAATCTATACACCAAATACGAAAAGTGTTCGTCATTGCTATCTCCAGACATCGTGTTTACAAGCCATTTGAGGTTTCCGTAGTTTTACTTCTGGTGACCTCAAATGACCTTTGACCTCCACCAAAAACAATAGGGTTCTTCCTCCCAAAATGAAAAATCTATATCCCAAATATGAAGTGTCGGTCACTGCCATCTCGAGGTATCGTGTTTACAAGCCATTTTTGAGGTTTTTGCAGTTTTAACTCCGGTGACCTCAAATGACCTTCGACCTCCACCAAAAACAATAGAGTTCTTCCTCTCAACATGACAAATCTATAAACCACATATGAACAGTGTCAGTCATTGCTACCTCGAGATATCATGTTTACAAGGTTTTCGGTTTTAAACCACTGGTGACCTCAGATGACCTAAGACCTCCACCAAAAACAATAGGGTTCTTCCTCTCAACATGAAAAATCTATATACCAAATATGAAGAGTGCCAGTCATTGCTATCTCGAGATATCATGTTTACAATGTTTTCAGTTTTTGACCACTGGTGACCTCAGATGACCTTTGACCTCCACCACAAAAAATAAGGTTCTTCCTCTCAACATGGCAAATCTACATACCAAATATGAAATGTGTCGGTCATTGCTATCTCGAGATATCGTGTTTACAAGCCATTAACGAGGTTTTCACAATTTTACCTACGATAACCTCAAATGACCTTTTAACCTCCACCAAAAATGATAGGGTTCCTTCTCTCAACATGACAAATCTATATACCAAATACGAAAGGTGTCGGTCATTGCTATCTCCAGTCATCGCGTTTACAAGCCATTTTCGAGGTTTCCGTAGTTTTACTTCTGGTGACCTCAAATGACCTTTGACCTCCACCAAAAACAATAGGGTTCTTCCTCCCAAAATGAAAAATCCATATCCCAAATATGAAAAGTGTCGGTCATTGCTATCTCGAGATATCGTGTTTACAAGGTTTTTGGTTTCAAACCACTGGTGACCTCAGATGACCTTTGACCTCCACCAAAAACGATAGGGTTCTTCCTCTCAACATGACAAATCTATATACCAAATATGAAGAGTGCCAGTCATTGCTACCTCAAGATATCATGTTTACAATGTTTTTGGTTTTTGACCACTGGTGACCTCAGATGACCTTTGACCTCCACCACAAACAATAGGGTTCTTCCTCTCAACATGACAAATCTATACACAAAATATGAAAAGTGTCGGTCATTGCTATATTGAGATATCGTGTTTACAAGCTAGGCGTTGCACACATACCTACACACACACACAACATCACCATTGCATAGATTCCTTGCCTGCCTCCGGCAAGGAATCAATAAGCCATCATTTTTTTTTTTTCTTTATCTATGGTAACAGGTACAGTGGTTCACTACCATATTTTTGACAAGTTCTCAAAGTGCAGCACATTAGATGTGAGGGATAGTTAATTATCTCCTGATAAAATGCACTTTGAAAATCCCTACCTTGAAAAACTGAAACAGACCCAATTTTTGAATACCTTTGGGAAATTCCCTTTATCTAATATGTTACCTGACATTCACTCCAACACAACTTAGAACATAAACAGAAATGAAGACGCTGTCACGACACTGCATAGGCACTGAATATGGTTTCAAATATGACATCTATCTGACACATTTTTCAAAATTATGCACAGAGTATTTCTACCTTGAAATTGGCTTCAAATTTTCTTTCCCCTAAAAAAGTTCCATAAATCTTTTATAATTCTATGAACTCTTTTTTAACAACAAACTGAAGAGTGAAGCAAGTCAAAATGAAATCAATCTTACAAAGTATTTTATCATTCACCTGATGTCAGAATTAGCTGACCTTGAAGATTGAGGTGTAAATTTATCTAACTTAAATGTATTTTTTGTTTCTGCTTTTATTTTTGCAAATTTGATAATATTCACAGACACAGACACAGTTTAGAAAGAACTAAAGCTACGAACGAGTCACACTTTCCCTATATGCATACAAGGTCACAATTGGCTTCACAGAATTTATTTGCAGGGCAGGTCACGGATTGACATAGTTTTCAGGTCTCACAATGAGGAGAAAGTAACAAGGGAACCAAAAGAACAAACTAATCACAAATCTGTTACTTAGCAATGAAGTACGTGTATAGCCTTGCAGTAGGACAAAAATGGGTAAAATCGTACTAAATTTGGTTAGTAAAAAGTACAAAAACATCCGACAATTGGCGCCAGGTTCTAGCTACAGTATGCCTGTCTGCAGTCTGAAACTGGTGTGGCTCTATATGCCAGACTGATATTTAGTGTGAACAAGCAGCTAGTGTTGGACCGATCATAGATAATCGGCATCAGGCCAATTATCGCATAATCGGTAAATAATCGGCAAATAATCGGCAAATAATCAGCGTTGGTAAAATTATGTTATATAACCAATTACCACCACCTATTATTTGAAAACTGGGAAACTGGGCTAAAATACCAATATCGATGATACAGTACGCACATGTGCGTACAGGTGATTGCCTTACAGGTACTACATAACTCAAGAAAGTTTCTTGCGAAGTTGAAGTTCACCTATGCAAGTACACCGAGTAATGCAGGGCTCGTGCATTGCAGGCTTTTACGAAGCGTCTTGGTCAGGGACTGTTGGTCATGATCGAATGAAGGAGAGTGGCCACGTGTAAATTCATGCAACACTGTCAACAAGGTTTTTGATTATGGGAATTTACCGGGAATTACTTTTGCATTTTATTTGGAGAATCTTTTAAAATAAGACACAAGTTTTGGGCAAACACAAAAATGTGAGAAATTGCTTTTTGTGGAAAGGGTTGCATATGATTATTATACATGATAAAAAGTGTCTGGTCACATATTTGTAGTAAATGATTTTAATCATTAATTACCCAATCATTGCTAGCCCAATTCAGTTGTAAGTCAGATGTGCAGAATTCCTTAGTTTGATCATTTACCATCAAGGTGTGAGTAAATCTCAACAGGTGTAGAAAAAATCGTGAAGTTTGTGAACTAACTCAATATTAAGCCCCTTTAAGTATAAAATAATCAGACATTTACTAAAGAAGAAAGCAACATTTTAGTTTTTTCTCTGTCATATTGGGGTAAAGTATTAAAATTTTGTGCATGCTGGTAATAAGTGTAATAATTCGCAACAAGTGCCGACTGGCCAGAGCACACACTGTAAGGGAATCCATACCCTGATGATACAGGACTATCACTCAGAAACAATTTCCTGGTCTTGTATTTCACTGTTTCAAAGCTATTACATTGCAGAAGATGGTAAGTGTCACATTACACTAAAATAAAGAAAATAAAAGGCAAAAGTCTGAACCTCATGCAATAAACCACATCAAAATTTCTATTTTGGTTTTGAAGATATTGCCATTACAATGTCTCAAGAGGGAACTGGCCTATTCCATAGTACTGACTTCAGGAAACTCTATACTAGTCTATTAAGATATCAAAGGCTCATTTCACTAATAACAAGCTTTATGGTCAATGTTTTATATTATATTTTCATACAGTTTGCTGTTTTACAATTATTGCAATGTAATTTCAGTAATTTTCAGAAATGTACATGTTGAAAATACATATTGGTCAAATCTGCAAGGCCATATTTAGGGGGTGGGGAATAGAAATTTTGCCCCTCCCCCCCCCCAATAAAATAGATATTAGAACTTGCCTTAATGCATTTTAGCAGATTTTGCTACCTTAAAAAATCATTTTGCCTCCTTAAAACTAATAGTTCCCCCCCCCACCCTACGGTGCCTTGTCTAGCTACAGGCATGCAAATCTGATAATAACATGCAAAATAATACTGACATGTACAGAGAATTGGAGAGTAGATAGATCTCAGTCAACTAAACCATAAGCGTAAAATCTCAAAATTTTTCACTCAGATTTCTCACAGCATTTTCCAATACATAGCTACTATAATTATGCTAATACATCTCAAAAACCATGCAAGTTGATAACTTCATCAATTACAACATCTTGACTATGCAGGGAATTAATTTCGTCTGTTACTACTATTAATAAGATAACGATTAGCTGATTGTAGTGTTTAATTAAAACTTGTTGCTCTTTGTAATGATAATGCTGAAATTTGTGAGTTGTTTCATGCAGACTATCTCCCACTGAAGACAAAAACATCATGCAAACTACTCCCAAAAGGAGTTACGACCATTAATGACTAAAAACTTACATAAGAACACATAACACAGCCCTGCAATTATTTAAGCCAAAACTTTCTTCACAACTTCATCAAAGAAGTGCTTTACTTTCCCTTAAAGGGACAATGCAGTCACCCCAATCACAGTTGGTATAACCCATCACTCTAGTTCATGAATGGCCTATTTTGATCATGTGACAATATTTTTGTTAGTGAATTGTGAAATTCAAGGAGAATTTCTCTTTGCTTTACCTATTGTTTGTGATAGTTATGTTCAAAACATCTTAAGAGGTGCTTGTAATGCTATAAGAGGAGATGTGCAAGAGTTTGGTGATTTTTCAAAGCAAATTTTGGGGCGACTGCCTGTTGCCTTTAAACAATACTGTACAAAGAAAAACACTGCTGCTATGCAAGCTTTTCACGTATCTTTTGGCCTTGATAGACCCACACAATATGCTATAAACAATTCTTCATTTTGTTCTTGGTACAATACACAGCTTATGCATTGATGTCACCCTACTGCAAGCTTTTCACGTATCTTTTGGTCTTGATAGACCCACACAATATGCTATAAACAATTCTTCATTTTATTCTTGGTACAATACACAGCTTATGCATTGATGTCACCCTACGTCATTTTAGCTGCTAAACAATGAAGCACAAGGCATGCACAAAGTAGACTTTGCATATGCGCATAGAAGCTACAAGCTTATCCAACCGGTACACTAATCAGCTGTCTGCATTTGTTGGTGTAAGTGCAACGATATGCGCTTGCCTCTGTTGGAAGGCATATTTTATGTTCTGTGACATCATATGCATAAGGTCTATTATCACTCCTTAAAACTGACATACTTCTTTACAAGTGCATCTACCTTCACTTAACTTCAATACATTGTAAGCCGATCCCCTAAAATCAGACCCCCCACCCCACCTTACATCCTCCAAATCTGTAAAATATACGCTACCAATATCGCCGTGGCTAATATTTGCTGTATAAATGCTAGTGCTATAGACAAGTGGATAGAGGTGATGACTTTGTAAGAAATATTAATATCACAACTCTATCCCTTAATCCTTTGTAATTGCTACTTGGAGGAGGGGCTATGTAATCAAATTAATTGCAATGAGGAGCAAGGTAAGACTTGTAAATAGAGTATCAAGTCGCCAATTCCTTTCACCAACCTAAACCCAGTGTAATTCCCGTGATGAGTTTTTTTCTGTATAAAAATCTAATACAACAACCAAACACAGTACCTTGGAAATCTTTTGCAAAGTTCACCTGTACTCTTCCCTCCCAAGTGTCTTATTCAATGCTCACATTTCTAATTTATGGGTATGTTTATCGATATAACAGTACAGGTGAAGCAAATACCGAAAATGGAACAATGTCACTGATACTGGAACCAAATGTTAAATTTTCATAGTATCACAAAAAAGGCAACCAGCATAATTTGACTCCTTATCATTAAAAATCTGCAGATTTAGGAATCTACAAGCCCTGATACTTACAGCTGTAACTGACGGCTGGAGCTAATAGGCTCAAAACCACTGAAAATGGCAGCAAGGCCGCAGAAAGGACCCCCAGATCAAACCACAATCCAACTATAGGGAGGAAGAGGGGTGGAAGGGCCCACTTAAGTTGGAAGACGAGCAAAAGCACCAACTGAAGCCTAGAAGTGTAAACTAGGACTTGCACAGCGGTCTAACATAAGGTTAAGAAGGCCTATTCTATAGAGGCCTAACCAACACAGAGTCAATGCTGGCCTAAAACATCCACACGCCGCTGTAAGGGCAGCAAAATAATTCACTAAAAAACACCCAAAGGGAAGAGTATACTCATCCGAAAACAACTTCGGGATGATTGTTAAAAGTCCTAAAGCTATCTTTTTGAAAAGAATGCTGAAAAAAGCAAAATCCATTGCAAAATGGTCAAATTCTTAGCCAGATGAAAAAAAAAAAACTGTGACACATACTTGTGAAGAATTGAAAAGCCCTGCCCACTAGAGGGCTCTCTTCCACTAAGCTCTATCATTTGCCAGGTAATACTGCATGTAAGCGAGGGTTATATGTAAAGAGAACATAACGAGGAGCAATGCAGATTTCCATTACAACTGGTTTTTCCCCACATCCTTCATGTAAGTGGAAAATTGCACAACTAATTGTATGCCTAAATATCTAACCTGTTAAGGTTAACAATGCAATTCATTCACCACAAATATCTACTGAATTATCAAATTTGTTGAGTAACCCACCCTTATGTTGATCTTCCAGTCTTTTTCCATCAAACTGTCATTTTCAGTTAAAGTACTTTAACTGACAAGTGGTTGGTCATTTTAACATTATTTTCTTGAATATCATTCAACTTTTGCCCAAAAAATTTGATAACTATGACAACCTGTAAAAGTGTTTTCAATTTTTTACCAACTGAATGTTTTTTTTTTTTTTTGGGGGGGGGGGTGAGTGGGATGGTTTAGTAATAACCAACTGACACAAGTTATGACTGATATTATATCATATTAACCTTAAATGCTAGCTGACAGTATTACTTTTAAGATTTGTTGAATTCATAAAATGGCTGTCAACAACCATTTTCATGCTGAGGAGCAATAAACAACCACCAGCCTAAAGTTGAGAGCAATTTTTTTTTTTTTTTTTTTCTCATCATTTCAACAAGAGATGATAGCATCAGATATGTAACAAATATTGCTGTTATGCAACTTACAACTTGCTGAAAATTGAGTGAACAATGGACATGTTTTAGTACATGCCTTTTACTCATCCAAACAGATACCAAAAAAAAAAAAAAAAAAAAACACAACTGTGTCATTACTTAAGGATTCTGAGAATTTGTGGAAGTTAAATACTCTGAGTTTTCCCTGAGAAATATCCCCAATTCCACTGGGAATGAACTCAATTTTTAGACAATTGTTAAGAAAGTCAGAAGACGGTTGATATGAAGCAGACCGGTACTGATATAATACTCAGGCAACTTCAGAGTTTCTGACGGCCTCCAACCTTCATTATCGCTCCCTTCAACAGCCTCCCGCAATCCCATTACAAAGTCATTCCTTTTCCAATTTCATGAGTAAAAATATTGCAGTTTAAAGTCTCCAGGAGATAAAAACAGCAGATAAACTTATGCTAAATAAAAACATTTCAGTTTTGAGCAAAGTCAACTTCCCCCAGGTTCATGATATTGCCTGTTTTTCTCAAATTCCAAGTTTTCCCTAAACTATTTAAATGGCAAATCATTTCCTGTCATTTCCTTGAATGGCTGGGAGCTTTCTACGATAGCCTAAGTTGATCAAGTCAATGAAACTGAACATGATGTCAAGAGACATAGAATTGAAGTGCCATGCTTCAAATAAATTCAGTGAATATTTCAAACCTTTGTTTGCCACAGAAGGTCCACAAGGTTGAAGTTCCCAAACAAACGCTTCAGCCTCTCATGACTTACCTGTTTTACGAAGTGGGAAATTATCGTACTGGCCAAACTGTGGCTGTTGGTACTGTGAAGATATGTGTGGTGGTGAATGATGATCGAGAGATGATGATGGGGCCCTGTAATGGGGACAAAAATGCAGAACATCATAAAAGGACTTCTCTTCCTTTAAACAATAGTTTTTTCCAGGATTGAGCTACTCTGGGGGAATTATATTTTCACATACAAAACAGTTGCCATTCTTTTCAATATTGGATAAATTACAAGAATGTATAGGCAACCAACTCTTATTCAAGTACATATTTTGTTTCTAAAAGAACTCTTTATCCTTCCAAAATATAATAAGTCTGTCCCAAAAGATTGAGTACAATTTGAAAATATAATTCTACATAAATTTTGGTCTAAAAATGTAGCAAGGCATTACACTCAGGTCTCCATTATATGTAATTTACAGCTGGGTTATCTGCTATGAGACAATCTTTAAAACAATGCAAGTACCTTGTGGTTTTAAGAGCTACAATTAAGTCTTCACCAGCCTGGTTTCACCTAAACTGATGGTTAAAACCAAATCTTCAAAACAATATGTGAAAGGGGAGGGGGCAAGAGTGAAGAGATGACAGGGATAGAGCAGGAATGGGAGTTAAGAAGAGGGAGGTAAAGAGAGGGGAACAGGATGTTGAAGGGAGGGGAGACTGGAGGAAAGGTGAGACAAGGGAGCTCAAGGTTTGGAATTGTGCAAGATATTTCTACTGCTTCAAACCACTTTTGGGGAGATTGCAAAGAATGGTCTCTTTGCTGTTTCCATAAATTAAATAAGAAAACTCCACATTGCACCTAATATCAAGTCAGTCTTTTTTGTCAAAAGTCAACTACAACCATTGCAGCGACCAAGTTTCTGATTTGAGTTATTGCATTATTTCAATGGGAGGGGGGTTCTCTATAATTTGATGAGTCAGGTAAGGCTGGTTGATCACAATTCTGTTTAAGTTGAACTTTATATTTTTATGCAAATATGATAATTATTTTTTTTTAATGACAAACGCTTTTGTTTCTAGAGAAATTTGTGAGGAGGCATTTTACTTTTTATCCTTTTCATTTCACATTATCTTACACCCTTGAATTTAATCTGTTGTTGTCATAACAATACTACTTGAGATAATAATACAAGCCACTGTTTTGACAACCACCACAAAACCAAGTGACAAAATGCAAAAACTTATATCAGGCTCTATCTTTATGCTTCATGCCTTAATTTTCTGTACCAAGGACAGTTGTCAAGGTAATTTCTATTTTAGAATGCAAGCCACACATCAGTGCTTTTCCACATAGGAGTTTCCAAGAATAGAAATTATAGCTTGATATTCCTGTAGTACCAACCTGCAAAATCACTCAATACTAAGCCAATTTAAAACTAGGCATGGCACAATGTACTTAAACATGCCACTCACAGAACAAATGACCTTGAGGAAGACTAGCACAATTTTTATCTTAGTAGTGTAGTAGTGTACCCACTGCCTGCTGCAGCAACATACAAAAGTTGGCAAACTTTTCTGTCGACATTGGGTACACTACTCAAGTGGCAGAGAACTCGGCCAACCAGAATAGCAAGGGTGTGATTGGTCAAAAGATATGAAGGGACAACGCTCACCCAGATGACTGCCTTCTAAACTTCTGGATGACTGCCCTCCACTCGCAATCCCATACCCACCTACACACTTCCAACCATGGGCAATATTTACCCGTACAATTACCAAACACATCAACTACCCTTTAAAGTTGTGTATGCTGATTGATAGGCTTTGCCCATTTTCTATTAAAGTTCCCACACCAAGGAACCTGATCTTCATAGCAGGTGTCGAATATGTACTCCTCTTTTGACGTACATACTCTAACACCTGCGAACAATGACAGAGATCATCCAATTTCACTATATTCATGAGCCTAATGTGATGTTTACCTCTCCACTGTTGACTGGTTTCAAGATATGAATATTCATCTTGTTCAACGAAACTTAAGCTGTTAAAGTTCACTCTTACACAGTAAAAGTCAACAGGATTTCATTGTGTGAGCTTTGGGTGGAAGAAATCACACACTAAAACCCCTTTGAGGTTGGTCGCCTGAAACAGCATGGTAATCATACTTGCTTAAGTCTAATTTCCCGTTGAATACTTCTGATTTGTGTGATTGTATATATGAATAGTTAATAGCATACAGGTTTTACGCAGTTTTACAAAGAATTGTTGCGAAAGTCCGTTGATGTTGGTATTACGAGTGCAGCCAATATGGTTGCAGGAGTAATACACGTTCGCCAAGCTGCAACAAGGAACCTTGACACTTTCTGAGAAAGATCACAGAACACTCATTTTTAAAAACATCTTCATTTTGTCTCCAGTGAATTTTACTGGAGGTGAAAAATATGATAGGAAAGGGGGGGGGTGAGAGAGGGGAAATAGGGAGAAGGAGATAAACACATTTTCACTGCCAACTGCCCTCTGTAAAATTTCTCTGTTAAAGTCATTGTGTAAAAAGGAGGTAATGAAGGGCGATGTAGATAATAAAATTTCTCTACAAAAATCTCAAAACAGAACAATTCTTACCAGTGACGAAATGCTCTTGGAGGTGAATGATTCAGAGCTGTTATGTCTTGGCCATGCTTCCGATTCAAAATAAACCTCTGCAATTTATCTTTGACTTCACTTGATGCATTGGCACCTGAAAAAGTAAAATAAGAGAATAAAAAATGCACCTCCTCTTGGGCATTGTACAATATATCTGAAGCAAATTATTACTGGAGACCCATCCCTTCACACCAATTTTACTGGACTGTTTTCTCTCTTCTACATGAAATTCCACATAACTAATACCTGTGGTCACTAATCCAGAGTAATAGTGCCAACTCTCTGTCAATTAACTCTACCCTGACTTTTCTGCAATAGATGTTATTGTACACACGTATAATGGATGAGATAAGTAGGAGCGAAATACACTGTACAGTTCATCAGTCTGCAAGGTGTTAAATGTTCATTATCAGTAGTAACCATGGAAAATAGAGTGGATTTAGGCAAGTTTAATTGATGAAGTTGTGGTCATGTTTCTAATACACAGAACACAGAACAATTTTAGCAATTTAAGCATAAAAATACCATTCTCATTTGAAAATAATGTTTACAACATTCATTCAACTCAAAACAGAATCTTTCCAATTACAGAATTGAGAACTGAGATTTTTCTCTCATATTAACTCACAGTTTCACGAGCTTTAAAAAGTTGGCTTTTTGAAATTACAAATGGCTTTCACAGAAAAGAACTTCTCAATTCAGAATCTGAGACATAAAACTTATGTACTTGACATGTAACATGAGTCATAGCAATCATGCAAATTAATGTTGTGTAACTACTATATCATCCTTCCGGAGCTAACTTTCACGTTTAGCATCCAACATATCCTTTAGCACGGTAAACCTTGCCGTCTCATCTTGGTTATCCATTTTGAAGTTAAAAATAAGTTCAAATCAGACCCCAGTGCTTTTCAGCTCTTTGCACTGAACATCCAATTACATCAATCCACTATATCTCACGCGGGCTTATCAAATAAAACCCTTTCTGACAAAATTTTGTTTGCGCAGATTCTAAAAATAAATCTCATACTATCCTTCCTTTTTTTCATTCCATGCTACTCCCACTTTCCCTTTATCATTAATTTGAATTATCTACCAGAGACCTTATAAAGAAGGATAAATTACAGCATCTCACTCAAAATCCTCTTCTGACCTGTTCACGTTAAACTTGAGAGGTTGCAAGGACTACCATGCGAAAGAACTTGCGAGCAATCTCCAAAAATTCAATAATAAGCCCCCGGCAATGGAGGCAATTAATCAGGCTAAATTTAGCAACAATCTTGCTAGAGGACTGGTTTGTTTTGGATTGAATTCTGTCTGAATTAAGACCTACGCTACATCTTTATAAGGTTATCAACAGATTTAATGGACCCTGGGTTGAAGTGATCTTTGGGCAACAATTTTTTGGGAAATTACTTTACTGTGTACACAGAGTATTGAAGTATCATTGCATTCTGAGTTACGAATGTGTGTCCCCCTACTCTTCTGTATATTAAAGAATTATGAGATCCTGAGTAGTCAGAACTGCAAAAAACTGAACCTGACAATGCAGTAAGTTGTACAACGTACCTTTGATATGAAGGCTGTTTTACTTTTATATCATGTTAGAATGCCTTTATCCTATCAAACTATCATAGGCATATAAGATATTCTTTATTTTGGAGGGGGGGGGGGTCACTGTTTCTGAATTAACTAGCTCCTTGCCCATGCAAAAACAATATGGAGTGTTGCAATGAGTTAGCATTTGTGTTGTTAACCCTATATAAATTATCAGACAGTCGACAGTTTGGTCAGCAAATATTTTTCAAGGAGATTAATATTTAGCTTCCACTTAATAACTCCTTAAAACATACCAATGTTACAACTGTGTTTGAAAGAAGGTATCAAACACAATAGATAACATTAGACATATTATGCAAGTCCCTCTTTTAATGCTACAAATTTGCATTTTTTTTTCTCTCTCTTTTAGAATGCTTAGTCATGGTATACGTGTAGAATACAAATTACCCTGTAAAATTGTCAATATCTGATGGACTCCTGTGGGAACTGTGGCTATTTTCTTGGATTGTATTGCTTTTTACATCAAATATCCAACTGTGTCAGTCCCATCTTTCAACACCACATAAACAAAGGTCTGCAGTAATATTAAACTGCTCAAGGACTGATTCCACTGAGTGCACTACCACAGGTATGCATCTTTCTTATAAATCAGTAACATATCAAGGTGGCTTTAATTTATGTCAAGCAAGTGAAGTCACAAGTTATGAATTAATGTTATCCCAAAACTAAAATATGTCTGGAGTGATGAGTGTTTGCCTTTAAGATGCCTCATAGATTTATAATCAACGCCAAAGCAGGGCAAGATGAAGAGAGGAAGAGTGGTTTTACCTTGTCGCCCTCTACATAGCAGTGGGAGGGCGCTATCCTGGTGCTAATGATTTATGCCAGATGGTTCTTGCAGGCAAGTTGGGGAATATGTAAATAGGGGGAGAGGAGGAGCAACATAGACTTAAAATAAACTCCCACGAAGCAGACACTATCTGCAATGTAGTACACACAAAACTGTACCAATATCAAATGCCCTTGAGTTAGTTTTCAGGTCTGTTTTAAATGCGATTAAAAATTTTCAAAAGTACACCACTTCATCTCTTTACAATGATAACATACACACAGAAGTACATCAGGCAATATGTAATTACAATTGGGCACATAACAGCCGACTGCATACAAAGGGGAGAGATCTTAATCCATTTATTATGTAGGTGCCACAACTGTCTGGTTGCAGTTAAATCAATAGCAACTCTCTGATTCAATAATGCCTAGTTTTTGAATCTACATATGAAGCCTACCTACCTCACTTCTTACTACTATAGAATAGCCTCATCTAACCACTAGCAATGACTGAATCCCCTCTAGATGTCACCCTACTTACCACACAATACCATTGAATAAAGGGTGACTTAGAGCAAGCAGATTAGGGTGTAGGTTAAGAGCAACATCCAGTTGGAACTTATAACTATAGCCCTACTGTAACTGACCTCAAAATGCATGCCCCTTCCTATTACCTTTTTATGGGGAGACTTTTCCAAAAAATCAAATTGGAAAGAGCCCATTCGAAAAACAAAAAGAACATGACAGGACTGACTGCACAAAACAGGAAGCCAAACCCCATTCCTTGGAAAGTCAAACATCAAGATATACTGTATGATCTCTTCTTTTGCAATTAATTTACATTTTATCTGTAAGTCACCACAAATCACATGCATAAGGTTCAATAAAAATTATTTCCCGGGTGTAACAAATTATACATGATTACTGAGACAAAACTGCCTTCCAGGACATCTTTCATACTACATATAATTTAAATTGTTGGAGTGCAACTAACAGCTCCCTTATTCTACCATGTATACTGAGGGGAATTGCTGTAGCCAATACAAATATACAATGATAACAGTCCTACTTTCTTGCAGCAAAACAGAAAGCAATCATGCTGAGAAATGTAATGTTAAATTAGAACCCTACAGAAGCACTTGTCTGACACAAACAGATATTCACCTCTGTTGTATCAGGTGATAGCCACATTCTACGCTAATTTAAATGCCCTGCCAAATATTTGCACCGGAAACCATTCCCCACACAAACAACTGGAACACAGATGACTTAAATATATATGTTCCGCTATTGTATGTTGTCATTGAGTGTAACACACTAACAAGAGCAATTCTCTTCAGCAACGATGTTTCAAACACCTTGAATTTTATGTGCACCTTGCATGACGCCTCTGACAAAGTCGATCTGATTGGCTGATACAAATTTCAAGGGACCCCTGACAAGCATGTCAAAATGAAGCGCTGACTATAAATAGGTTTTCTCTCAGCCAATCGCTGGTTTCTACATCGAAGCCGCAGCATTTTATCATCTTGCAAAGCGAGTGTTTGTATCACACCCATAACAATTCACCACTACGCCAAAAATAGCATGCTCTGCAACAACACGGGGGAAAGGTAATGAATTTATCTCTGGGCTACAAACGCAACTGAATATTTTAAGGAAGAAAATTTCCGAACAGCTTACAGATATCTGGCAATTTGAAACCTGAAACGGTTCCTTACACTTGGCTCACGTTCATTTTATTGATATTCAAAAGTTATTTTTAGATCTGTGGCGTGGCAAACTGCTTCGCTAAATGCATCTTCTTCTGGACGGGAGGAAGAGATATTAAAAATAGAATTGGCAGGGGAAGCAAATACAAGATGAATGATAGGATAACAGATCCCATTAACGAGAGAATACTCATTTGGATGTGGTCAACGTGACAAGATGAAGTAATTTGAATTTAAGACAGGCTGATTTGCAAAACTATACCTATGTCAGAGAAAGGGCAGTATCTTATTTTGTATTTTAAGCAAAAGGGGAAAAAGAAAGTGTGAAAGTGTAATAAATTGTTGTTACATAAAGCAAGCATTCTGCATAATGGCTACCCACAGTAATATAAAGATACGTGGGTTGGACTCTCTACAGTAGTTTATTGTGCATACAGTATATATTCATGTCCAATTTTAAAGGAGGCCAAAGTGTTCATGGTTTTTACCAAGAAATTGGAAGGAAAAGGAAAAAAAATGTCCAGGTGAACTTTCAAAGCCAGGAAAAGCTATAAATTTCCAGCAATCTGGGAGGAATTTTGGCAAAAATTTTCTTTGAACACTATGTATTTAATACTGACAATGACAATGACAGTTTATTTCCATCCACTTGAAGTACATGACACATAACAGAGAGACAATGTAAATTAATATACATATTTACATTAAACATATTTGAAGTTTGTCTTGAATACGTTCAAAATATGATGGAAAAGGAGAAAAACTGAAGTGAAATACTTATAAATTGTTTTCCCCTGCATAAATAATTTACAGAATGATTTGAAAAGAGGTTGTGACGACAAACTTTACAAATCAATATACACTAACACCAGAAGAATACACTTGAGAAAAGGAAAGAAGAAAAAAGAAATCTGCAAAAGGAGTTCAAGGAAAGAAAAAAGCCAGAAAAAAGCAAAAAAGGCTAATATACTCATTCAGAGATTTTCTACATAACCAAAAAAGGTGACAAAAGTAAATGTTAACAATTTTGTGACGACAATAACGTCTGCTTATACCTTGTTTTGAAAAGGGAAACGTTACATTGTTTAATACTGTCATCAAGTGAATACCACAGGTTTGACTCCTGAGGTAGAAATACAGTACACAATTGCCTTTTCTTTTTTCTTACATACTTTTTTTTAAAGGGTTTTTTTTTTTTTCAATTATGTTATCAGTAATTGGCTGCTAAGGTGAAAAAGATTTGTAGGTGCTTTGGTAATAACATCTGGTACACCTTAAACATATTTATACTCCAGTGCTGAAATCTATAATTTGCGATAATGTTAGGGCTTTTAACTTATGACAAAGTTCAGCCATATGATCTAAGAAATTTGCTATACATACAATACGAATGACCTTCTCCTGTTTTAAGAATAATGGAGTAATATTAGATTTGTGAGTATTTCCCCACACTTCAGAACAGAAATTTAGATATGGAAGAAAGATTGCACAATTCAACGTATACAAGGCCTGAGTATTTAAAATTATACTGGCTTTATAAATGATTCCAATACTTTTAGAAAGTTTCCTGGATATGTTAACAATATGTTCTTTCCAATTAAGATTATGACCTATATAAACACCAAGAAATTTACTGACATAAACCAGGGCTTGACATAACCGACGGCACCAATGGCAAAAAGCCATCGTGCCCTCAACGTTTGCCGTGGTGCCCCTGAAAAGCACACCTGGGCAATGGCAAAAGTTGCCATCATGCCCTTTTTGTTTTGCCATCGGTGCCCTAGCTACCTTTGAGTGTTGTATATTCCAAGTACCATTATAAGCACAGTTCCCACAGATTTGTTCTTTGCACACTTCTAATAAT
>WURT03009842.1:0-16470 GCA_009936505.3 Holothuria glaberrima
ATGTATATATATATATTCCTCTTGTGTCTATTTTCTGACTTTCTGTTATGGAGTTTTTCAGTTCGTCTCGTTATTCGTTGAGTGCTGGATTTTTCATTCTTATCTATCTATCTATATATATATATATATATATGTAAATAATATAAATGTGGCTTCGACCGACCGTACCTTATTATATATAACAACGAAACAGATGGCCAAATACAAGAAGCAACTACCATCCCTACATAACTGTGTTTTGTTGGGAAAATGCTGTTTCCTATTTGTACACAAAAAGATCAAGACGGTAAGAGGCAGTTATATCAACTTAACTCAAATGATATGGATTTTAAAAGTCTCCCCCAGACACTAAGTAATCTTATACAAGCCTACGAAAGAGAGACCTTGCAATCCTAGTACGGAGTACTAGGTTAACCATTTTCAAGGTGGAATTAAAGTTCTCAGTAAGCGTCAACATAAGTGGCAACGACGTATATGTTTGGCACCGTACTTTATAACTGTGAAGTTATACTTTTAAAAACCTCATCGACATCGTACACTTGTTCAGTTTTGGAATCATTGAAAGAGAGATTTGATCTTTGGTGAGTTCATCTCTGTCGCTTTCACAGGCTTGTGCATTCAAACCTGACCGTTTAACTTCTCCGAAAAATTTCTCACAAGAAGCCTCAAATACATCTTGCCTGTAAAACTTAGCTTTATTCAGTTTTACATAAAATGGACAAGTCGCAAGAATTTGCTAAGATAGTTCCAATTTTGGTGATCTGGATTTGCCTTGCACAACAAATGGTGAGTTTGATTTTGGCTACTAAGTATTGTTTCAGTTCTTGTCAAAAAGTAATTCGAGAACGTTCGACGAGATTCTTAAAGCTAACTGTGATTAAGTGATTTTTATATTACTCAAGCGATGTGCATGGGGTAAATAGATTTAAGTGTCTATTACCAAAGTTTCTAGGATGTGAACAACCATGCTTTTCATCTTGTACGAACGTTGCAGAATTAGTAACTTTGACTTTGATCCCGGTATCATGGGGATTAACTGTTTGGCTCTCAGTGGAAATGAACAAATGCTTATTCACTGAAAATAGCACACCAACTTCAAAAAAAATTTTGACTTTAACTTGATTCGATCTTAAATATTGTAACAGTATTGTTTAAGCCATTGATCAAATTCTTTTTCATTATTTCACTCCAAGACACGACTTCATATCCTGAAGGTTAGCAGAATCACTCCCTTTCAAATTAGAGATGTAAACTTACACAGTATCGCCAACAATCGGTTCTCCTGTGCTTTCTTTTTTTCCATGCTAAAGTGTTAATGCAATTTCAGAGAACTCTTGTAACGACATAGTCGTTCAGTACCTTTTCAAATGGGAAGAAAAGTTGGCCTGTTAATAATATTAAAATGCACTAGAACTATTAAATAGTTGCATGTCGTGCATTCTAAACGTTCTTACAGAGCTGTAAACAAGTCAATAAAATTATGTTAAAAGGATCTTTATCGTTATATTTTTCCTTTAACTTTTTTCCTTAATAAATACCCATGAACTTATCGCAGTATTCTCAACATTTTTTACATGATAGTGACAAGCGCTGTTACGACTTAATTTCAAATAAAAAATTAACCTTTCTTTGACTTTTAATAGAAAATATCTGTTTTAGGAATTGAATACTTTCCTAAACACTTTTGCCCCTCCTTTGTAGACATGATGAAATTCTAAACACACGTTTCTATTCCGCATCGATCTCTCTTTAGAAACGTCTTTAGTTGAACACGATGATATTACTCAATTACACAAATTTCTATACGAGAGTTTCGGCAAAGGTAAATGTTAAAGGTCACTAATGAATATAGACTATGAACATTTTTCTTTGAAAGTTATTTCAAGAATTGAACGTTCAGCACAAATAAAGAATTATGCATAACTATTCTAAACAACATAGTACATGTAACAAATGAACTTCATATGCATGGTATGCAAACTTCACACCTTTTTACATACGCGACCAGTGAGAGAGAACCCTTCAGCGAGGAGTCTCGTGTTCCTGTAAACTGTGACATTTATCTTAATACACTCATTTCAATACAATTTGCAATCTAATTTTCAAAAACTGAAGACCCAATTAGCTAACATAATAAGAAAACTATTATTCTATATTTAATAATCCCTACACAGTAGATCTCGTTTTTCGGTGAGGAAATAGTAGAAATTTGCCCGAAACATACTTAGGTGCCTAAAATGTTTGATTTTCCACGAATGAAGAGTTTAACAGTACGAGGAATATGATGAAGACAAATTTAAAATGAAAAAGAAACTACTAGTAGGTTAATGTGTTTTCAATAAATCATTTTGATTTCAGCAGTCTTGAAAAAGCTTTTGAACTAAGTGTTTATTCTTTTAATATTTTCTTTAGACATGTCACTCACTATCTAATTGTCAGAGATTGTTTAAACGAATTACATACATAACCTCATTCATTTCCAAGAATAAAAACTTGCCGATTTAATTCTGAAAAAGATTGGTCTGACATTAACTTGTGAGTAGTTTGTTGACAACCAATATTTTTGTAGATTGAAATACATAAGATACAGCAGCAGCACTTAATTATCAAATTTAATTGTGTTGAGCCAACATCTGTTGATTTCCGTATGGAAATTTTCAATAAATAAAATAGAGTAAAAGCGTCTGTCTTACTGTTTGGAATACAAAGGACGCAATTTTAAAATATGGTCAGGTTCTTAAATATTATCAAGCTCATGCCTTTACATTTAACCATTCGCAATACAATTTGAATTTAACAACAAATGTGCATAAGGCAGTTCCAAGGGGCAAAACAGTCGATTCCAGTGTAAAAAGACGTTATATTCCAAAGCTAAAATCCTGTCATGGTTGGCTGACTACGTGGGAAAATTTTGGTTCATGTACCGTCAACTCCGTTGTGGGATGTCAAATGACTTTCACGGAACTAGAAAGTATCAAAAACAATAAAATGAACTCCACAGCGGAGGCTCTACGACAAAACAAATAACGTAAAAACAAATTGATGTTACTGTAACTGACTAAGAACGTTGGTGACTGATTAAATGAATTGTTGCATGTTTAGGAACATCTTAAGACATCTTACTACAATTAGTGACGGTTCTTTGATTGACATGTATATAACAAATGCTAGACTCTGACTTTACAATGATGATTTGTGCCGTCAGCTGCTTTCCCAAATAAACTCGCACATAGTTATGTTTGTGAATATGGCCTTGAGCAATTTAAGCCAGTACAGGCTGATTTTGCTCTGTCTGGGTAGTTTGTCAAGTCAAGATTGTTGTTTTAATTGGACCAGGGGCTAAAAGTAAAATAAGTAGGTATATTTTTACTGTCCGAGGTGATATTATTAAGCCTTTAAAGTCCAGCAAGTCAGTGGAGAATAATAGTCCAAGAACTTTCCAACGAAGTGATATTTGTAAATCTAGATAGGTAGGATAAAGTTCTTTCACCAAATATTGATTAAATTTCTGAATGATGCCCAAGAAAGTCATCGACTAACTGACTAATGCAGAGCTAAAACCTGCTATCTGATTTAGACTTTGATCTTGTTACGTCTCGTAACATGTACCTCGATAGACAGGCCAATTTATCAGAAGGGTTTGAGTATATATTTTCAGACGTTTTAGTCTTGAAAGCAATATTGAAGTTTTAATAAAGACTACCTTTGTGCTGTTCAATTCAACTTAAGAAGTTTCAAATTAAAACTAACTAAACAAAGGTGACAAAACTTTATCTTGTTTTAATTAATTTATTTAGTTGCTTCAAAATTTTCTGAACGAGGAAGTGAAATCTTGTCACCCTCTTCTAAGGTACCACATGAGAGAAAAAACACAAAATAAAATCAGACAGAATTCAGAACAGTGAGTGATTTATCTAAAGGAAAAACTAGCAAATGGTTCAAAAGTGAAATTCCCATTTAATATTTGAATATTTGAGTGATAACGTATACCGACTAATTTTCGCACTAAGTATATTGTGTTCTTCCGATTGGCACTGTTTTCTTATGAAACCTTTAGTAAAACGAGTAATAATTTTCTTTCAGAGTACTGTCGATTCTAACAGTGGTGTCACAGGTGAGTAAAAATTAAAAGAAGTTATCAAGATTAACATAACCTTGGCTCGTAAAATTGAATCACAGAGTAACGTTTTGACAAAGGTAAGACTTTAGGTAGCTCCGTTAGGAGAAATCACCGTTCACAGTCAGACTGTAATAGAGATAAACTTAGGTAAACATCGATCACAAATCCCAAATCATGTCATCTTCTGTCATCTTCTAATTTATATTCCATCTTTCATCATCATATTTTTATCTATTTTTTCACTATTTTTAGAGGTTTAAAAGCTTAATAAATATAATTATATATATGTATATGTTAATATTGATTTGTAAAGGGTTTCCCTGTACCAGCTTTTCTAGGAAAAAGAATACCATAGTTAATTTTCAGCATCAAACATATACCTTAAAAAGATGCTTTAACTGTGATTTTATGGGTGATAGATAAACAAGGCAGGAGGGTGTAAGATTACAACCCCTAGTTAAGCAAAGGAAGAAGCAATTTCGGTACTACAGCAATTTTTTCATGAATCCAAATTTTTGTGGACAAAACTCAAATCGAAAATTTTAGCCATATGTCTACTGGAATTTATGCCTCTATATAAATATCATCTTGTAACAAGATTACGTGCAAGTTTTCTTTCGTGAAGTAAGGTTAATGTTAGTGCATGTGTTTTGGAACCTAGATTCCTCCTATTTCTTCTATCAACGTTCCGAGTACCCACGAGATTGTCAAGAGGTAGTTCAGGAGTGTTCTAATTCAGAAACAGAATCTGGTGTTTATCTGATCAAACCAGATGGTTATGCTAAACCGTTTGAAGTTTTTTGCAATAACAGCGTTGATACCGGGGGATGGACGGTAAGTTAGATTTCTTAATACAGAACATCTCAAATATATAAGCACGTTCTTCACATACCCACACTGTTAGTTGCCGTGATCTGTTGATGAAAAGTTTCTGTTTGTTACTAGGGACTGTTTTTATAGTTAGCAAAACAGCAACGAGGCTTTATTTCATTATATGCTCACGTAGTTGTCGTTGTCTTCTCTCTAAAAGTTATGATGATCCCCAACAAACTCTTTTGACTTGACATTACAGTGAATAATGTCCCAGTGAAAAATCCGTTGTTTGTTTATTATTTTTTACCGTTCTCGAGAGATACCCCTCAGAGTTTAAAGATTTCTGAAGTAACTCTCTACCAATGCAAACAAAATGATGTGGAGTGTTCCAGAATGTTAGAATTTCTTTTATTAACCCCACATAAATATTCTCTGATTTACAAATCAGATAGTGAGCAATTTGTTGAGTGATATCAATATTTGAAGAAAACAAGTGTTACCTCCAAAATAAATCCCTCAAGGCATGCAAATGCTACAAGGGTCCTTGAACTGAAGTTTGAAAAAAGAACATTAGCCATATTTGTTGAGCCTTGCACCTTTCGACTTTACATATTTGCGTATTTAAATCATGTTTATTCATGATTTAATGGAAAATAGAAATTAACGCGTAAAATTTTCACTATTCAATGTAGTTTGAAGAGCCCTGTGGCTATTTCTATGATTTTAACGTTTTTTTACATCAAATACCCAAATATGTCTTTTCATGTCACCAGACCTTTAAGCAATGACCTTGTCAATATAACTGCTAACGTACTCCAAGATGTCTGCCATAGTTTTTGCTTATATTGTTTGATCGCTGGTGTTAAGCCACTTTATTGCGGCGTAAAAAGCTACCAACTATCATTAGAAGCTGATCTCGCAGAATACACAGTCGTACAGTCTAATGCAAAACCCCTCAACGTAACATCTATTCACTCTCAAGTCAGATCTCATAAACGAGGTGTTCCTTAGATGCACCCACTTCCTCACTTGAGTTTATTGATTGTTTTACAAATATTGACAACTGTCTTGGCAGCAGGGAGGAAGTCAAATAGCTGTCGAACAGGTGCGTAAATTTAGATCAAGGAAGATGTAAATTTTCCATAAAATCTGATTTTTGCAATTAAATTATTGACAAATGTGTTCTTTTGAAGAAAGTCTTGTGTCATAATATACCCAGTTCCGGTAAACCTTCAGAAGTTAATAAAATAAAGAAGCAATGAAAAGACATATCTTACATTTCATTGCCGGCACACTTTTCGCATTCATTTCCAACTCTCTCGACCGTCAGTTCTTTGGGACCATCTAAGCATTACGAGTTTTAATACTTTAATCTTATTTCATATATTTTAGTCTTGAAGTTTTGTAGTTTCAATACATTGTCACGTTTCTTTTTTTTCTTTTTTTATTTTTCCCTTTTTCTTCTTGTGGCTGCTATTTCTATTTCAGGTAGTTCAACGCCGTTTTGACGGTTCTCTTGACTTCAATCGTGACTGGATTGAATACATGGAAGGCTTTGGTTTTCTAAGTAGTGAATTCTGGCTTGGCAATGAAAAGTTATCTTTTATGCTTAACCAAGAGAAATATGAACTCCGTTTTGATATCGTGACATCTGGAGGTTTGGCCTGTCATTTTATTTATGAAGATTTTAGAGTCGGTGATGGATTTAGTAATTACATGATTGTCAGCAAGGGAGAATACAGTGGTAACACAGGTAACTTATCCGCTCCCTCTATATTGATCCCCGATCGCTTGTTCATTGACATCTATTTGGTTACAACAACTTTCAGTACATGTAGTTACAATAAGTCACAGAAATATTTGGCAAGATTTGAAAATTTTGGGGTAGCCAGAACTAGATAATTGCTGATTTCATTATTTTTATACTTATTTTCTTGTTTTGAAGATTCTTGCATTATGACGTGCTCAGAAAATATGGGAGAGGGTTGTGGATGCACAATGGAAGGAGGAAGCCAAATTATGGTTAGTTTTTGGAGTTTTGCACCCAATTTGAATGCATTCAACGTGCAGTGAAGTGTTATGTAATAAGTTGTAAATGATATTCCTGAAAGTAACGTTACCAAAGAAGCTATTGTTGCCACAAATTACCAGAAACTTGCCGTACACGCATTCAACTTGAATAGCATGTACAACTATACAATTCTTATTGCTCATCAGACTCAAAATATAAGTAATTGAATATATATGTTGCTGTTTTTTTTTTTAATTCTTAACACCTTCATGGTGAAATACTAAATGCGTAGATTTCTTTTCCAGAATGGTGAAAGTTCTTTGAATTCTGACTGTTCAAGAAACTGTTACTGTATCGATACCCAGCTCACGTGTGAGGACTATGCATGTAGTCCCAATGCAACATGTCGGGAGACAGATGGCGTACATCAATGTCAGTGCAACCAGGGACTCATCGGAAATGGACAAAATTGTGTGGCAACTGATTGCATGGACTTATATAACGCTGGCGTAACTACCGATGGCGTCTATTCCATTCAACCCGAAGGATGGCCTTCACCAGGTTTTCAAGTTTACTGTGAGATGGAATCTAATGGCGGTGGATGGACGGTAAGTAATTCAAGTAAGACCGTTTTTAATAACTATCTTAGGAACAAAAAATCTTTTGTACATAATCCTTTAATAAAAATTCTTACATTAAAGGGAAATATTGCGTTTAAAATGCACCAACATGGCATGCAAAGAAAATACCTGAAATCATTATCAAACCATTCAGTCTTACCAATAAACCCCAACAGTAGCTTTACCTCCTCAAAATATTATGTATTACAAGAGTAACGGTTGTTGCATCATTTGAATTTTTGAAAGTTTGGGTGAACAAATTACTTTTGTGCAACAAATAACCAAATTATTTCCTGTGAGAGCCTTATTTCTTAAAAATAAAGCTACCGTACTGCCTTATTTTGAATTGTCTATCATTGTGCATCCAGTAATATTGGTTTAAAATTATAAAAATTATCTTTCAAACAAACCAAATATTTCCCTTTAAGGTTGGTTGGATATATTTCTTGACTACAAGACAGTAACCTATGAAAAATATTATTTCTAGTTAATAGACTGAGGTTTGCCTAGATTTCCTGTGAACTTGAGGAATGCCATATTTAGGTCATTTCGAAACAAGTGTAAGATTAGAAAGCACAAAATTTTGCACTATCTAGATCATAACATTCTATAATTAATACAATGCATTTGAAAAAGCTATGATTTTATAACGTTAAGACCTGGCTTGGTTTGCAAATACGAACAATTTTCGCCATGATATAATTGTAAAAAGTTAGAGAATTAAACATATGAATTACAACCCTACCTGCCTACTATGTTTATTAATAAAATAGGTGTTTCAACGACGTATAGATGGCTCTATTGATTTCTATCGTAACTGGACTTCGTACAAAGACGGCTTTGGTAAATTGGATTATGAATTCTGGCTTGGAAACGATAAACTTTATACGTTCACAAATCAAAAGAATTACCAACTACGCGTAGATGCCGTGACCTCTCAAGGCACATCAATCTATAACCTGCATGATACTTTCCGCATCAATGACGAGAGCGACAAATACCGCTTAACAATTACCAACGTAAATGGTGAAAACACGGGTTTGTATTTCTTCATATTCAAAGTTTTTGGTTTGTTCGTTGTTGAGTTGTTTAACGCCTCACTCAATTAGCCCTTTTCCATAACTGGGATTCTGAGACACCTCTAATTGAGTAAACATTTAAAAAAATAACTTTGTTATGCAAAATCCAGCAGACTTTATTTAACCACCAAAATGGAGCTAACAAAAATTTCTATCCAATACTAGCTTTTGGGGGTTTGGCTCAACATTTTGCACCAAAATATCATAAAAGTGATTGTTTACATCAAAAAATCGTCCAAAAATTCAAAAAATGCTCAAAATGACGTAATGTTGGAAACAAATCATTCAGGCAATTAGTTAAACCCTACCCTACTCATTTTTTTTTTGTTCTGAGTAAATTCAACCTAAACAAACACCATGAGAGATGAATAACTGATAGGGTAGGGATTTTCGAGATAGTTCAAGTAAATATTTCAAAAAAGGCCTCATTTTGGTCAAAAATCAACGTTTCAAGGCCAAAACAAACTAAAAAGTAAAAAAATCATAACTCCACAACGACAAATCTGATTTTTTTATTCAAACGCCAGTGTTTTTTTATAAGATTTCGTATTTGAACTATACTTAAAACCGAACTTGAACTTGAACTGTATTTAAAACCGTTTTTGAACTTTACTTTTTTATCTAGTTGACACTATATAACACATTCATGTTGGTGTGTCATTAAATCTCATCTAACTAACTAACTTACATAAAAATACCAAAAACTATGAATAAATACCAAGGGTAGGGTGAGTTAGAGAGGTTTGAAGTTGTAAACATCTCCAACTTCAAAACTGCGTCAATTTTGATCTAAAATGTACATTTCTATCCCAACAATCCCCTCCAAATATAAAAAACTACAACCCACAACCACCCCACACTTTTTGCTTTCACCAAACTGTCCATTACGAGCTACCTTACAAAGCTAATTGAGTCCATTTATTGACCAAAAGTCTCTTCCGTTTCACTGCGCACTGGGCACAGTAATTGCACTGACCCCAATAGGTCGGTGTGTACGGTGTAAAGTGTGAGCATAGATATTCAAAAGTAAGCAAAGAGTAAAATGAGCAAATCTTTCTCATTTTTGATCTAATTTCCACGAATTTGGTATCAAATGAACGAAAAAACTATGCCTATGAATATCCTGCACCACAAAATACAAAAAACCCTTATGACGTCATCTAATTTGCATATTTGTTTTTTTTCAAATTCCCCATCTTTGATCTTTCCAATGATATATAGGTTCTTACAGACTAGAATATTCTTCTAAGTTAACCAAAAATTTCTGAAAATATTCCTAAAATATTCCTAAGAATATTCAAAAACACCTCATGGAAAAGGCTTAGAAGATCGACCTATTGTATCTCAGGGTGGTGATACATGAACACAGAAATGAGTATAGGTATTTTAACCACTAAAATATAATAAGAAATAATTATCTAAATAAATATGTTCCTGCTATAACGTACATATTACCATATTCATGTATTTGAAAAGTATAAATTTTAATACACCAGGGAGTTGTTAGGATGAAGATGCAACGTTCTATAGACTCTTTGAAGCAATGTTCGTTTCCGACGGTAATCTTGCTTTTCTCCTCAAAATTCTTATCTCAATGCCTAGAATTACTTAGATCAGTGATGCATTGTCAAAATGACAATGAGAAGACACACCCCTCAAGTTGCACTCATTAACTTTTCGTTGCCAGCCGTTATGCAAAGGTATGGAATTATAACCTTTCGTCGTTATTCATCACACTTAACATCACTTCATTTAAAGTCAGCAAAGGAATCATTTCAACTAACTTTTCAAATATATTTCTTAATGATGGGCAAATTTGCTAAAATCTCAGAGAAATGTATAGACTTATACAATGTTTCCAGCAGATGACCTATTAAAATCGTGGGTTCACAATTGAAGTACGTTATTTAAACGTTTGTTGCCAGTCGTTTTACCAAAAATCTAATTAAAGCTTGCACATCGGCGGAAACACACCTCACTTCAAAGCAAGTATAAACAATGGCCTTTATATTGGGATTACCTGGCAAAGAAAGGAGGGGATCACCATTAAAATGGTTTAGTCTACAGAGAGTTAACAATAAGAACAAAGACACCTGTCAATCAAATAGTGGTACCTGAAAAGAATTAACCATTTTCAAGTACATACTGTCTGACAATTTCGTGCCTTGTATCTCCATCCTAACAACTCCCTGAATACACTGAGTGTGCGTTCAGTTCAAATTCTTTCTCGCAGTTAAGACAGGGGCTCATTTTAAAGTTTATTTCCAAACCTAATTAAAGAAATTGTTGGTAATCTGGTGTTTGTTTTGTTTTAAACATTATGGATAAAAGTCGTTTGTTCTTAGATGTAGTCGTTAAGAATGACATAACTATTTCTTATGTTAATATTGTATGTTTTGTTTTATCGTCACACGATGGAAAGTGAATTGGAAGAGGGCTGATATACTAAACAGCCCTCTACGGGTGCCCTTCTAATTGCATAACAAAAAATTGTGTATTGACGTTGAGTTTATATTGGAGTGTGGGCCGGGGTTTAGGAATCTTTTCATGTTTTAACTGCAACATCATTTCATACTTTTGAAGACGTGAATTAAGACCCATAAATTATCGAGCGGTCGTTCTAGGATTTCCACAACATATATTTGGAAAATCTTGCTGAGCATCCCATTTTAGAATATCTGTCAGATACCAACATTTTTGATAATTTTCCATTCAAGTGTTGTTTTTTTACTTTTAATTTTAATTTTTTACTTTTGTTGTAAACTATGAAGTATCCATCCATTTCCCACATATTTAGTAAATTGCTCATAACATTAACTGCTTATTTGTGTCCTTAATGTTAGCAAGGTTACCCGCCCACACACACACACACACAAACAAACATGATTTACATCTTAAAGTATATACAACTTTGAATTGTGTAGTTAAGGGAGAATTCTTTGGAATGATCATGTTTGTCAGTAAGTCAGCATTCCTAAAAATGAAATATTCGCAACCTCATTGATGATGAAAAGACAGGCTCTCCAGATTGCTTTCGTTCTAGAATTGCAAAAATTTTAGTTTCAAAATAGAAAACGGAACTTTTATGGGATTCTATAATGGCACTAAATACGACTAATTGTATTGGTCTAAAGTTTGGGTCCACAAAATGAATTTATCCTACAGAATTTGGAAATGTTCCAAGTTTTTTTTCAAGTCCACCAGATGTGAAACTACACTTATTTTACAACTTGACTTACTAGATAACTTGTTGGAGAACTTTGCTAGTGATTACTGATCACAAAGTACATTCTCACCGAAAAATGGATCATATCTTTGTACTTTTAATCTATTGTATCATCAGCACGTATCAGTGTAAGTGTCTGAAAGTATATTGTGTTAAAAATTTATATTACCTATCTATGTTTTAATCTCACTTTATGTCATTATGTTATTTTGCTGCTGTAAATGGGGTGTCAAAGTACGTGTTTCAAAGGGTCTTTCTCTCTTCAGGTGATGGAAGCGCCCTGGGTTATAGCAATGAAGATCGTTTCAGCACGTATGACCAAGACAATGACATTTCTGGTACCTACCATTGTGCACGGGAACATCGAGGAGCCTGGTGGTACTTTAGTTATTATTATAGTTATACTAAATACTGCTACGGATGGCAAGTCGGCAACTTCTTCCATTTTTGCAGTAATTCAAACCTCAACGGTGACTACTTTGGAAGTGAACAAGAAAGCATTTTCTTCTTTCAAGGTAGCTTCGTAAAGAATTCATGTGGACTAACATGGAGTGAGATGAAACTACGACCGTTTTAGGATATTTGTGCTTAAAACCTTTCGACAGAACACTTCAATAGGGTACGATGTAATGATGTAAATTGAAGAGATCAAACCGTAACAGTGTCAAGCATCGTAATTTGATCATTACAGAAAATTACGTCCGCTAAGAGGAAACAGTGTTTTCTCACTGAACATTCACAATTGCGGTATTTAAATAGGGACAGGTAATAGATTGCTAAAATTAAACTCTGAATGTAAAGGACATTTTGCGTTACAAATATAAAAAAATAATTTATTGATATGAACCAATAAAACGATTTGAAAAAAAAATTCGGGATCGCTGTCTTAGATTTTGGCACATTTTTCCCGTCTTCGTCTGTGACATTTCAGGCATATTAATTAAACCCGTCACTATGGGTATTAATTTTTGACGATCGGGGACGAAATAAAATCCGTACGGGATGCAGTCCGATAAGAAATGGCGATGTAAGAAGCATGAATGGACGGGAAATGACTTTGATGCCATTCTTCTCTTTGGATATTAGATTCCAAACCCATTTCGTAAATTCTGAAAGTTACATGATAAAGGTAATATCTCTTTTTGTTGAACAAATATTGCTTAATATGGGAGTGGCGTGCTTGAGAAGCGGGGGGGGGGTCGATCCGTATTGAAATGTAGGGGAAGGGGATACATGAATTAGCACAAACCAAGCGATTTTTGAAGAGGTGCTGTCTTCTTATAGGCCCAGTGGCGTACCCAGGATTCCTCTCAAAGGGGACTATTCAGTATGTTGTGTGATCGTCGGCCAGGGGAGGGGGCTGAGGTAAGTAAAGTCTCCTTACATGCAATTTGGTGCCACATATGCTAGCTTTTGAAGTAAAATTTGTGTTACAATATTTATGTATTTTTAGGAACTTAATCAAAATATTCGCATCAGTGAGAGGGTCATGGGTTCCCCCTTCCCTTTGAAATATTTATAAAAAAAAAATTGGGTGTCTTTACATGCAATCTGTTACCACATATGCTACCTTTTGAAATAAAAATTGTGTTACAAAACTTACGTCCTTTTAGTAACTAAAACAAAAACTTGGCATCAGAGGGGAAATCGTGAGAGACATCCACCTTTGAAAATTTTTGAAAAATTAGGTGTCCTTACATTCAATCTGGTGCCATATATGCTGCCTTTTGAAATAAATTTTGTGTTAGAAAACTTACGTATTTTTAGGAACTAAAACAAAACATTAGCATCAGTGAGGGTGGCCATTTTGGACACCCCCTCCCCTTTGAAAATTTTTGAAAAAATTAGGTGTCCTTACATGCAAGCTGGTGCCACATATGCTACCTATGAAGTAAAATTTGTATTTAAAAATTTACATATATTTAGGAATAATAATAATAAAATACATTTATATAGCGTTTTACATAAAAGAATTATCTCAAAGCGCTTTACAAAGTAAACTGCAACAAAAACGAATGTAAAACTTAAAGCAAACAAACGATAAAAAGAAAGTACTTAGCAAACAGACCAATTAAAACTAAACAAAATATAAATAAAACAAAAAGAATGAAAAATCAAGGATAATAAAAACACGAAATTAAGAATTTAACTACTATCAAAATACTTGATAAAAAGATGCGATTAAAGATGATATTTAAACTGATTAAAAGTGGGTAAAACACGAATATAACAAGGTAAATCATTCCAGAGCCTAGGAGCAGATATAAAAAATACTCTGTCCCCCTGAAACTTACAATTACCAAGAGGCTGAAAAAGGGTCGGCGCGGACGAGCGAAGAGCACGACCAGAACAACACCAAAGTAAAAGTTCATTTAAATAGGCAGGTGCCATCCATGTAAAATTTTAAATTAAATACGTTGTTGTATGGGGAGCCAATGTAAAGTTTTTAAAACGGGAGTAACTTTCTCATGTTTCTTTGTTCTTGTTATCAAACAAGCAGCGGAGTTCTGGATTAATTGAACTTTGCGGATTTCATAAGCGGGTAGGCCAAACATTAAACTATTACAGTAATCTAAACGGGAAGTCACAAAAGCATGGACTAATTTCTCTGTTTGTAGACTTATCTAAAATATTGCGAATCTTACCAATTTTGTAAAGAGCAAATGAAGCAGACCTAAAAAGATTTGATACATAAGCTGACATAGTGTCCTTATTATCCATAATAACACCAAGATTGCGAACCTTTACAGATGGAATGATAATATCGTCACCTATACATATATTGCAAATTGGAGAACCATTAAAACGAACAAACTTAGAGGAAAATCTTACAATTTCAGTTTTACCATCATTTAAAGTTAGCATATTTGTACGCATCCAATGGCGGATTTCATTAATACATGACTCAATCATGGCGACGGGTGATAAGCTCCCCTTACAAGTGACATACAACTGGGTATCATCAGCATATAACATGTAATTCATTTTATGACGAACTATTATATCCTCTAACGGCGTTGTATATAAACTAAAAAGCACAGGTCCTAACACCGACCCTTGGGGGACTCCACAATCAAGAGGAAAAGACTCAGAAAACAATGATCCAATTAAAACACTTTGCGTTCTTTGATTCAAATAAGACCTCAACCACTGTAACACAACCCCAGTGATGCCATAACGACGATGTAACCTAGATAAAAGAATATCGTGATCAAAATGGTGTCAAAAGCAGCACTTTAATCTAGCATAATTAAAATGACATCATTGTGCTTATCAAGTGCAGAAAGTATATCATTGTGTACCCTAAGAAGTGCCGTTTCAGTACTATAACCCTTTCGGTAAGCAGATTGACAACTAGCATGAAGATTATTCAGAGTAAGGAACGAGGATAACTGGTCATATGCAGATTTTTCAATGAGTTTAGAAAGAAACGATAAGTTAGAAACTGGCCTATAGTTATTCATAACATTTCTGTCTAGGTCGAATTTCTTTAAAAGTGGGCGAATCACAGCTGCTTTGCAAGTTTCGGGAAATTCACCTGATAATAAGGACATATTCACAAGACGGGTGATTAAGGGAACAATTTCATTTGTACAATACCGAAGCAGCGTGGACGGAATCAGATCAAGAATGCAGCTCTTCCGAGGAGAATCCTTTAATAATCGATTGACATAGTCACAAGATACAGGTTCAAAACAGTTAAAGCAGAGTTGACTTGATGAGCAACATTCCATAGGTATAGTAGAAGGAATGTTTTCACGAAGTTTTTGAATTTTTGTGCTGAAAAAGTTGACAAAAAATATCCGGAAGTTTCGACCTGTCTTCATTTGGGAGAAGGGATGACAGCTCCTTCTTGGAACCAATCAGATCATCAATCATAATAAATAGAAAGTTTGATTTGCACTTAAGATTTTGCTGCGAAAATGATTCGTTTGAGCTTGTTTCAGATCTTTAACATACGAACAGCGAGCCGCTTTAAAAATATCATGGTGAATCTCGAGTTACGAGGAAAGCCATTTTCTTTCGAGTTTACGCAAGTTACGACGCGTCACAAGCAGCTCCGTGGAAAACCATGGTACCCGTGGTTTATCGACGAATGCTTTCGAAACCGGTGGCGCTAACTCATCAAAAATAGATCTGAATTCAATGTTGTAACGATCAGCCAAGTTGGATACAATATCATTTCCATCTGACAAGAGGCAACAAAACAGCCTAAATTTATGTGTCGGGGAGCTTGGATCCCTATCACGGAAATACTGGTGATGCCTCAGTGTCGGTTTTACACATTTATCGTATCTGCTATCCTAACAATATGTCTCCCGAAAAAAGACAAATTCTGCGACGGAAGAATACGGCTTCCTACGCTCCCCTACAGCCCGCTCTCATCACCCCACCCCCACCCCTCCCCTCGATGTCATTTACAGAGCAACTTACAAAGAAACATTTACAGACCACGCTAAACATATACAGGAAATACGTACAACATATTTATGCATTGAAACAACACCATTTGGACATCTTTCAGGCAATAAAAAGTACGGTACCAATGCTAAGGATGTGGCCAAAAAGGGGTGTTTTCTCGAGCTGCTCGCCCCCCCCCC